>CAUYPK010023408.1:0-39019 GCA_963574355.1 Loris lydekkerianus
ATACCACATTAACCCATAGTATTCAATGGCAACTTTAATAAAGTGAATAAACCATTTAAGACAGTAAAGCATTGTAAATAAATGGTTAAAAATCCTGAATCCTTATACTCCAAAACCCCTGATTATAAAGATTCAGGATTCATAAACATTTATTTACAAGACTTTACTGCCTTAAATGGGGTTTTCACTTAATTAAATGTGCCATTACATATTGTGTGTTAAATAGTTCAGTGGAATACAGTTCAGTTCAGCCGCCTACCTCTTCAGCTAAGCTGAGACTTGTGGACTGAGCTGAAGCACCGCCCCCTCACGCAGACGGCAGAAGACAACTGGAGACTACGTGCATTTGATTAGGTGTGCGTGCACTGAATCAAATAACCTGTATGACCCGAGTATAAGCCGAGTTCGGGTTTTTCGGCACAAATTTTTGGCACAAAATCTCGGCTTATACTCGAGTATATACGGTAACTCTTTAGCCAGGCATGGTGGCTCACACCTGTAATACTAACATTTTGGGAGGCTGAGGCAGATGGATTATTTGAGCTCAGGAGTTTGAGACCAGCCTGAGCAAGAGTGAAATTCCAACTCTACTAAAAATAGAAAAATTAGCTGGGCGTTGTGGTGGATGCCTATAGCTACTTGGGAGGCTGAGGCAAGAAGCAATTGGATCCCTGGAGCCCAAGAGTTTGAGGTTGCTGTGAGCTATGATGATCCCACGACACTCTACTCACTCTAAATTTTTTTTAAATAAAAAAAATATATAACTCTTTGCAAAATTAACTGTCTCATTGTTTCATCAACCCAACCATATTCCTAACTTAGAACATATGGCTCTGAAGAAACAGGTATTATACAATTTTGACTTTAAGTCATTTGTCTGCTTTACTAGTCATAGTTCAGATTCTTTTGTAAGCTATGGTTTCCATTTCTAGTCTCATTCCCAAGAGAATCTGGACTAACCCCTTTTCATGTCTTAAGAAGAGATATCTAACCAAGGTACATCTGAAGGAAATAACTATTCCTTTCACTGCCACTGTTTAATTTTACTAACAAGGCTCACTCCTAATCTTGGTGGGAAAGGAAGACCTTGAAACTGGATCAATTCTATCATTGCCAATGTTTTCTCTAACCATAATTCTACTGCAAAATTCTACCCTTTCTTTCAGACCCAGTTCACAATTGCAACCTTTAAAATGCATTTTCCGATGCCTTTCCCTCTTCTCCTCATTTCTATTGCCGCCATCACCCTTCTGCTTTAGAGTAAAATTATGCCCCCTCTTCACATCCCTGGTGCTTATTAGAGTGTTTGATATCTAATAGGTGCTCAGTAACTATTTTTGAATTGTGTTGGTAGTGGCTAATTAACTTGGCAGTAAGTATTATTAAAATACTTTAATATTCCCCTGATCTCAGCTTTTTATAATTCCCCTCACTGAATTTCTGTTGCAAAGTTTGATATTGTTGTTCCCTGAAAGTTTCATAGATAATATTAGTAATCTTTTTCTTTGATCCCAGTTATTAACAGACTGTGAGCTCCTGGAAATAGGGACTTGTTTATTTATTTGAACCCTGTACCCTACTCCCCTGCCCCTTCAGACTTAAGACAATTCTTTTATTTTCTAAATACGTGTGAGATTTGATTATTTTTTGAGATATTCACTTACATTGGCTCCTATATTTCCCTTGCCTCTCATTTTCTTCCATTAAGAAGGCAGTTGGCTCCAGACAGCATGGCCTCAGGAAGGGGCTGAGGCCAGGTGAGGTGCGTTGTGGTTTTGCTCTCCAAAGCCCTGAGCACTTGAGTGAAGGCAGAAGGCTTTGGTGGGAATATGAAGAATGGGATTCCCAGTATAAACAGAGCAACTAGAGAGGTGGGGAGAGCAGGTAGTGGCCAGTTCCCCCTTTCACTGGCTCCAGCTAACAGAGATGAGATGAGGGATGTGAAGAAAAGAGGCCATGGTCTGCATGGCCAGGAGCAGTGTGGACATGGGCCCTGCATTCAAGGCAGCAATTTGGAGAATGTGGCAAAACCCAGAGAGACTCACAGTCTGTAGGCTGACTGGCCAGGGACAGTGTTACAACAGCACCTCATGTGCCCTGATGGCACTGTATTAAATTCCCACGTAGTGTGTAATACATTCTTGGGTGTTGGAGGAGGGAGGTAAGGATGCTAGAAAAATTGAGAATAATAACATTTGGAATGAGAAATTAAGTTGCTATAATTCATAGAGAACATATTGTTTTTCTACACCTGAATAGGCAGGAATTTATATTTGCTACATTTTTTAATAAATTAATTTGGCAAAATAATTGTCTTTTGTATCCTAGAAGGGTAAAAAAGCTCACATCTCATGTTAAAAGGGAATGTGTTATATAACTTTGGATCCCAGTTCTGTCACTAATTAGTTGTGTAACTTCGAGGAAATTATTTCATTTATTTTTATCTCACATTTATCTATACAGTCTGTAAGTTGACCACCTGAGAGACTATACCAAACTGGTCAACATACAGATGTGTCAACATAAGGAATTAGCCCTGTTGTACATTGAGTACATGCAGTACACGTCCAGTCTATGAAAATTAGTTCAAGAGGTGGTCAGTGGAGGGAGGTGGTCAACTATGAGGTTCTACTATATTTTAAAAATAGGTAAAACAATACAGGGTGCCCATAAAGTTCATGTGCAATTTAAATTAGTTGTATATTTAAAATACACATGAACTTTACAGACACCCTATATTATCTACCTTGCTGGGTAGAGATGAAGGTAACTTGAGATACTATCTGTGAAATGCTTAGCAAGGATAGCTACTATATACTAATAGGGTAAAATTTGGGGGGGACTGAGAAACCTTAATGTTTATGTTGACCAATCAAGATTGTACTTATAAGTTATAATCTTGACAATAATAAAAATATTATTTTTCTACTGCATTTAAAATAAATCTTTCAAAAAGTAGTACTTCTAAGTAAAATTCAGCACTATTTATAGAACAAATAGACAAAAATTTTTCAGTTTTAAAAGTTTTCAACTAAAAAATATAAAATAGGAAGAAAGCCATGCATCTAGAGACTTTGAACACTGAAAACAGTATAGATAAGATGAAAACATGAACAAGTTGTGAGATACTACATGTTTTAATGCCAAATCATATTGCATATATTCATAGATTATATGCACATGCCAGAAAAGGAGACTTTTTTTACAAAGATAAATTTACAACCTACATGTCCATGAAATCCAATTTGGGGATGATCGATGGGATGCCATATATAATGATGACGAATTCACTAAAAGCAAGAGCAGTAAATGGCAGTCTTCTGACTTACTGTATGTGTCACTGGGAAGAGTGATTATTTCTCACCAGTAGAGGTGAAGTCAGGCACTATTATCGTCCATATTTAAGTGGTTTTTCTTTTTTCTTTCACATCTACCAACATGATTAAATAATGATTTGGCTCACAAGAGACTTGAGCTTAGTGGCTACAAGTTCATTCCCAGTGAAGTTTGTAAATGTGTCTCTGGTGTTTAGTTTTAGAAAAGTGAAGAGATAAGGAAAGGCACCAGGAGTCAGAACTAGACAAGGTCAAGGTGGGAGAGGGTATAAGGCAGCAATTGCAAGAAGAGGTAGCAAGTCCCTAGATACAGTGATGATGGCAAGTTTGCCTGGAAGAGGAGGTTTCACAGCCTCGGGAAAGTCTTTGCCTTGGAGGGGCTACTGTGGAAGCCACACCTTAAGGAAGTCTGCTTTGAAGCCCTCTCAGTCCTACTGAGGAAAATACAGGACTTGATAGAAGATCCCAGTAGTCTCACAAAATAACCAAGGGAGACAGCTCTCGTGTGGTGGTTGATCAGGACTTGAGCAAGAGCCAGGCAGAAAGCACTTGAGTTATATGTCTCTTTCACCATTTCAGTGCAGAAACCCCAGGGAGTTTGTGTTCTAACACCTGTGATCTCAACTGGCCTTGTAATTGGTACTTCTCTTTCAGTGGGTAGGAAGCTGAAAGATCTTTCTTCTCATCAAGAAGAGCAAAATGTCTTAGCATGGGCTAACACTGGAGAACTTCAGAAAAGGTCATTAGATTTTTCTTCTTCTATTAATTTACACTATAAGTCACAGTTGCTGAACTTGTACTGCTTTCAGAGTTAGGTGTAAGGTTCAGAATGTTCAGTGTTAGTTAGATATTTGTTCAGAATTATGACCTAAATTCCTCTTGCTTCTAAATAATAAACCAATCTCAGAAGAAAACAGATCAAAGAGTGTTATGGGAAATCAGCATTTTCTTTTTTCCCCCTTTGTTTCATTTTCTTTTTTCTGTCTTTTTTTTAAAGACTATGTACCAAATTAGAGCAGTTTTTGTAATTCTTGTTTTAATATACTATCTAATTTAATTATTGTAAGCAAGAATCCAATGTACTCAATTCTAATAAGGCAGCAGATGATCTAATACAAGGTGGGGGTTGGGGAATGAGGGAGCTGGGAGGAAAGGGGGGATGAGGGGTTACGGTGTATGGCACACCTCTTGGGGGCAGGACACAATTATAAGAGGGACTATGACTGTACCTAACAAATGCAATCAGTGTAACCTAATTCCTCGTACCTTCAATGAATCCCAAACAATTAAAAAAAAAAAGTTAAACAACTTGCCCAGACTCCCACAGCCTAGTACATGGAAGGAAGATGAAACTAGATTTCTAATTACCAAAATCATCTCACCCCTCCTCAATTGCTCCCTCCCATAAAACAACAGAAATATAGGTCTTTATGTTAAAGAAGAATATTATATTACCATTTGCAAAATTATCTTATATATCTATATCTACTTTTCTTTATATATATTTTCTTTCTTTCTTTCTTTCTTTCTTTCTTTCTTTCTTTCTTTCTTTATTTTTTTTGAGACAAGTCTTTCTCTGTCACTGTGGATAGAGAGCTGTGGCATCCTAGCTCACTGCAACCTCAAACTCTTGGGCTTGACCAATGCTCTTGCCTCAGCCTACTGAGTAGCTAGGACTACAGGTGTGCCATAACATCTGGCTACTTTTTCTATTTTTTCAGTAGAGAGGTTGCTCTTACTCTTGCTCAGGCTAATGACGAACCCCTGAGCTCAGTGGATCCTCCCTCCGGCCCATTTCCCAGAGTGCTGGGATTACAGGTTTAAGCTACTGCACCCAGCCTATTTATATATTAATTAATACATAAACATGCAAAAAACTCTTTTTCTTATCATGACAAAATGGTTGTTTGGCAAGATAATGAGTTAGGTTTAGCTTATAACCCATTCTTCACAGTAGGCTACTTATTTCTAGGAGATGAATTCTTAGATTTCATTACTTTATTACTTGCTCACAAAGATTTACCGTCTCTCTCCAAGTTTTTTTGTATTCCTTTCAATTTGATAGAGTAGACTCTAAAATGCACTTAGGAAAGAACTGTTGGTATTAGAGCTGTCCTTTCATCTTGGACATTCTGATTCACTGATAAGAGGGGTGGGATACAGGTTTACAAAGGAGTCAAGATATTACAAAATATGTAAAAATTACACTTTGTTAAGCATGTTTCCAAATGTTTGACTCAACTTCTGTGTGATGATAAATTTGTTATTTTTTTCTATCTAAAATTTATTTATTTATTCATTTATTTTATTAAATCATAGCTATGTACATTAATGTGATCATGGGCCACCATACACTGGTTTTATAGACCGTTTGACACATTTTCATCACACTGGTTAACATAGCCTTCCTGGCATTTTCTTAGTTATTGTGTTAAGACATTTATATTATACATTTACTAAGTTTCACATGTACCCTTGTAAGATGCACCACAGGTGTAATCCCACCATTCACTCTCCCTCCGCCCATCCTCCCTCCTTCTTCCCCTTCTTCTCCTCCTTCCCCATATTCTTAGGTTATAACTGGGTTATAGCTTTCATATGAAATCCATACATTAGTTTCATAGTAGGGCTGAGTACATTAGATACTTTTTCTTTCATTCTTGAGATACTTTACTAAGAAGAATATGTTCCAGCTCCATCCATGAAAACATGAAAGAGGTAAAGTATCCATCTTTCTTTAAGGCTGCATAATATTCCATGGTGTACATATACTACAATTTATTAATTCATTCGTGGATTAATGGGCACTTGGGCTTTTTCCATGACTTAGCAATTATGAATTGGGCTACGATAAACATTCTGGTAGAAATATCTTTGTTATAATGTGATTTTGGGTCTTCTGGGTATATACCTAGTAGAGAAACTATAGGATTGAATGGCAGGTCTATTTTTAGATCTCTAAGTGTTCTCCAAACATCTTTCCAAAAGGAATGTATTAATTTGCATTCCCACCAGCAGTGTAGAAGTGTTCTCTTTTCTCCACATCCACGCCAACATCTCTGGTATATTGCTTTGGGTAGTATGGACATTTTAACAATGTTGATTCTTCCCAGCCATGAGCACGGTATGTTTTTCCATTTGTTAACATTTTCAGCTATTTCTTTTCTTAGAGTTTCATAGTTCTCTTTATAGAGCTCTTTCACTTCCTTTGTTAGATAAACTCCCAAATATTTCATCTTCTTTGGCACTACTGTGAATGGAATAGAGTCCTTAACTGTTTTTTCAGCAATTTAATCCATTCAATACTATATTGGCTGTGGGTTTGCTGTAGCTGGCCTCATTCAGTTTAAAAAATGTCCCTTCTATACCAATTTTCTTAAGTGTTCTGGTCATGAAGGGATGCTCTATATTATCAAAAGCTTTTTCTGCATCAATTGAGAGAATAATATCATCTTTGTTTTTTAAGTTGTTTATGTGCTTAATTATACTTATAGATTTATGGATATTGAACCAGCCTTGATTCCCTGGGATAAAACCGACTTAGTCATGATGTATAATTTGTTTGATGCGTTGCTGGATTCTGTTTGTTAGGATCTTGTTGAATATTTTTGCATCCATATTCGTTATTGATATTGGTCTATAATTTTCTTTTCTTGTTGGGTCTTTTCCTGGTTTGGGGATCAGGGTGATGTTTCCTTCATAGAATGTGTTGGGTAGTCGTCCTTCTTTTTCTACCTTTTGGAACAGGTTGAGTAATATAGGTACTAATTCCTCTTTAAAGGTTTGGTAGATTTCTGATGTGAAGCCGTCTGGTCCCGGGCTTTTCTTTTTAGGGAGATTTCGTATGGTTGATGATATTTCAGAACTTGATATTGGCCTGTTCAATATTTCCACTTAATTATGGCTAAGTTTTGAAAGGTGACATGCTTCCAAGTATTGGTCAATTTGCTTCAAATTTACATATTTCTGAGAATAAAGTTTCTTGTAATATTCATTAAGGATTTTTTGAATTACTGAGGAGTCTGTTGTTATTTTGTCTTTGTTGTTTCTGATTGATGAGATTAGAGATTTTACTCTTTTTTTCCTGGTTAAGTTAGCCAAAGGTTTGTCTATTTTATTGACTATTTCAAAAAACTAACTTTTTGATTTATTGATCTGTTGTATAATTCTTTTGTTTTCGATTTCATTTAATTCTGCTCTAATTTTGGTTATTTCTTTTCTTCTGCTGGGTTTGGGGTTGGAATGTTCTTGCTTTTCCAGTTGCTTGAGATGTCCCATGAGTTGTTCACTTCCTCTCTTTCCGTTCTCTTGAGGAAGGCTTGCAGTGCTATAAATTTCCCTCTTAGGACTGCCTTTGCGGTATCCCAGAGGTTCTGATAATTTCTGTCTTCATTGTCATTTTGTTCCAAAAATTTGACAGTTTCCTTCTTAATCTCACTCTGACACAGCTATCATTCAGGATAAGGTTATTTAACTTCCATGTTCTTGTATGAGTGTGCAGATTCCTGTTGTTACTGAGTTCAACTTTTATTTCATGGTGGTCTGAGAAGATGCAAGAAATAATTTCTAGTCCTTTAAATTTACTGAGGTTAGACTTGTGACCTAAGATGTGATCGATTTTGGAGTATGTTCCTTCGGCTGATGAGAAGTATATGTATTCAGTTTTGTTGGGATGAAATGTTCTGCTAAATCTAAATGATGGATGGTTAGGTTTAAATCTAAAATTTCTTTGCTCAGCTTCTTATTGGAGGATTGATCCAACACTGCCAAAGGAGTGTTGAAATTTCCAACTATTATGGAGCTGGAGGAAATCAAGTTGCTCATGTCTGTTAGAGTTTCTGTTATAAATTGAGGCGCAATCTGGTTGGGTGCATAAATATTAATAATTAAAATCTCATCATATTGAGTATTACCCTTAAGAAATATGAAGTGACCATTCTTATCCTTCCTTACTTTTGTTCATTTAAAGCCTATTGTGTCTGCAAATAGAATTGTAACACCTGATTTTTTCTGATTACCATTTGCCTAAAATATGGACAACCATCCTTTCATCCTGAGTCTATATTTATCTTTTAAGGGAAGATGTGATTCTTGTATGCAGCAAATATCTGGCCTGAGTTTTTTTTATCCAGTCAGCCTACCTTTGCCTCTTTAGAGGACAGTTTAAGCCGTTCACATTAATGTAGAATATTGATAAGTCTGGTAAAATTTTGGGTATCGAGTTTTTCAAAAGTCCAGTGGACATTTTTAATCCTTTTTTCACTGTGGAAGTTGGAGTTTGATCAAAAGTTTCTGAGTGAGTTTACTTTTGTGGTAGAGGATTGTGCTGGTCATTATGGAGGATAAGTCTGAGAATATCCTGAAGAGCTGGTTTGGTTATAGCAAATTTCTTCAACATATGAATGTCTTTAAAGTATTTAATTTCTCCATCATAAATGAAACTCAGTTTAGTTGGATACAGGATCCGGGGTTGAAAGTTATTTTGTTTTAGGAGATTAAAAGTTGATGACCACCCTTTTCTGGCTTGAAAGGTTTCAGCCGAGAGATCTACAGTCATTCTAATATTCTTCCCTTTGTAGTTAATGGATTTCTTACATCTGGCTGCTTTCAGAATTTTCTCCTTCATGTTAACTTTAGTGAAGTTAATTACGATATGCCTTGGGGATGTCTTTTTGGGATTGGATCGTGTTGGGGTTCTTAAACTGTCTGCTATCTGAATTTCAGAATCTCTTGGTATGTTTGGAAAATTCTCTTTCATAATTTCATGGAGTAGGACCCTTTGTGCCTTGCAAAGCCTGTTCGTCTCTTTTAGGGATTCCAATGAGGTAGATATTAGCCTTCTTCGAATTATCCTAGAGCTCTCTGAAAGCATGATCTGTTTTTGCTCTCCATTTGTCTTCCTCTTTGAGATTTTGGGAGCATTCATATGCTTTGTCTTCAATGGCAGAAATCCTTTTTTCTGCTTGTTCCACTCTGTTACTGAGGGATTCTAGTGTAGTTTTCAGATCTTTGAGGGCTGAAAATTCTTGCTTCAGTGCATCAAAATCTTTGGTGGTTTTGTCTTTAAATTCATTAAATTCTTGAGACAACTTTTGAATTCCTCCTCGAATTTCTATTTCCAACTTTTGAATTGCTCATCGAATTTCTAATTCCAAATTTTCCTTCATTCTATTAATCTTGTTTGCAATCCAAATTCTGAATTTGATTTCTGACATCTCAGCCAGCTGTTTATAAATGGGATCTTCAGTTACATCTGCCATATCTTTCCTTGGGGGTATTGATCTATTCTGGTTATTCATGTTACCAGAGCTTTTCTACTGATTCCGCCCCATGATTATTTTACACCATTTGACTTTTCCCCTGGAACTTTGTCATGGACCCGTACAGTGCCACAGCCTGAGAAACTGGGAACCTGTTTTGTGTGCTGGGGCTAAGTGGCACTGTCTTGTTTTCAGCTGGTCTCTGACCCTAGTGAAACAATTACTCTGGGTTGAAATCTCAGCCATGGAGAAATACCAGCAATTAAGTCATCCCACCCCCCACAGGCAACAATTGGAAAAGGAAAATCAAACCTTCCTATAACCACACACCCAGGGCACCACTTGGATAGTCCTCAGGCTATTGGCTCAGTTCAAAAGGTCCAAATCAGTTGTCTCAGTCAGCACCTGTCTCAGGTGGGAGAGTTTAAAAGGTCTCTGGCAACTAGATCGCAGGGGTCTGCTGACAGCTCAAACATGACTTGCTCTGGTGCTCCGTGAAGTCAGTATGACCCACCCAGCAAATAGAGTAGTCTGGGAAGGTTGATACCTCCTTCCCCTTGCACCTCTGTCACACCCAGTCACTGATAACCCCACAGGGCTGTGACGCAGTTGCCTGCAATGAGCAGACACTCCAGGGGTTTGCACCTGCCTGAATCACAAGGAAATTTATGTCTGCTCAGCCATGCCGCTGTTCTCTGCCTCTATCCAGCAGGGGGAGGTGAGGCCTGACAACCTTGGGTGCTTGATGGAGGCTGGGGGGTGTTCACTCAGTTCCAGTCCTGCCCCTGATTGATGTTACTGCTAGAACAGAACAACTTTGAGGGAATTTGTTTCTGTCCCTACTAAATTCCCCTGCAAAAGAGAAGCTGTTTTGAATTCCCAGAACCTGCACCTCAGACCCTGTCTTTGCTCCTGAAGGTTTGTATTTGCAACACAGTTAGCTATCAGTTCTAGCCTCCTGCCTTCCTTTGTCTATAGGCTGACAATCCTCTGAGGGCCAGGTGCGTCTTATGCTCAGTAAAGTGGTCCTCTGGGTCAGCCCTGCCCTTGGAATCTCCTGGCTCTGCATATGCGTTTTCTAGTGCCCACGCTCCACCCAGGCTGGTACTGCCTCAGGCAAACCCTTTACTCATGGGGCCTGCGTTTTAGTCCCAGATCTGTTCCGCAGTCGTTGCCACCTGAAAAGATGCCCGGCCTCCTTTGGTTGCCCAGAGAGACAGGGGGGTGTGACTTCAGAAGATCCGGGGGTGAGCCCCATTGTTGCCAAAAATGGCTGCTGCTCTGGGCCTTGGCACACTTACACTCCAGCAAGGTTCCCTCTCAGTCGACTGTCCTCTCCTCACCTCCATGCCACAGAATCAGCACTGACCAACTGCAGTCCAGGCCCTGTCCACACCCCTTGAGAAATCACCCAAGAATCTGGACTTCTGAGGGAGAGGCCTCCTGACCTCAGAGTGAGAGTGGAGGGGAGTGCTGGTAGCTCAGAGTTGCAGGTAGAATACATACAATTTTATACAGTTTTATGCCTGGCAGGAGAACACCATGGCACTCTAGTAGGGGAGATAGGTCCAGTTTTTAGAGGTTCTCTCCCATGGAGTGTAGTGGGAGGACCTTTGAACTCTGCTCATTTGTTTGTGGGGCACTCTCAGCCGTCCTCATGGGGGAGGGAACTCCCATCTGCTTGGTGATGGATTTTGTACCTTTTGTTTGTATCCTTGGTGTCACAGCTCACCTCAGAGAGGTTGATATGCATTCTTCAACCTTTTCTCTTGGTGCAGCTCTACTCCACCAGGTTACTTGCTAAATTTCTGTTCTTTAACTCTCCTTCTGGATGGGAGCCTCTGTGGAAAGCTGGCTTCAGTCCGCCATCTTGTCTCCACCCCCCCACGGGACATTTTTAATCCTTTCACCACTGTGAAGGTGGAATTTGATGAAAAGGTTCTGAATAAGTTTACTTTTGTGGTGGAGGATTGTGCTGTTCATTATGGAGGATAGGTCAGAGAATATCCTTGAGAGCCGGGTTAGTTATGGCAAATTTCTTCAACATGTGCATGTCATTAAAGTATTTAATTTCTCCATCATAAATGAAACTCAGTTTAGCTGGATACAGGATCCTGGGTTGTAAGTTATTTTGTTTAAGAAGATTAAAGGTCGATGACCACCCTCTTCTAGCTTGAAAGGGTTCAGGAGATAGAGCAGCAGTCATTCTAATATTCTTCCCCTTGTAGGTTATGGTTTTCTTATGTCTGGCTGCTCACAGAACTTTCTCCTACATATTAATTTTGGCAAAGCTAAATTATAATGTGTCTATGAGATTTCTTATTAAGGTTGAATCGTGCTGGTGTTCTGAAACTGCTATCTGAATTTCAGAATCTCTTGGCATGTCTGGGAAATTCTCTTTGATTATTTTATGAAGAAGAACATCTGTATCCTTTTAAGCAACCTCATCACCTTCAGGTATTCCTATAAGGTAAATTTTAGATCTCTTCAAATTATCCCAGAGCTCTCTGAGAGAATGATCTGTTTTTGCTCTCCACTTCTCTTCCTCTTTGAGCATTTGGGAGCATTCAAGAGCTTTGTCTTCAATGTCAGAGATCCTTTCTTCTGCCTGCTCCATTCTGTTACTGAGGGATTCTACTGTATTTCTCAGATATTTGAGGGCTGCAAGTTTTTGCCTCAATGTGTCAAAATCTTTGGTGATTTTGTCTTTGAATTTGTTGAACATTTTTTGAATTACTTCTTGAAATTATAATTCCATCTTTACCTCCATTCTGTTGATCTTATTTGCTATGCAAATTCTGAACTTGGCTTCTGACATCTCAGCCATTTGTTTATATGAATGGATCTTCTGCTATATCTGCCATATCTTTTCTTGGGGAGTTGATGTACTCTGATTATTCATGTTTCCTGAGTTTTCCACTGATTCTGCCTCATGATTGTTTTTTACCAGTTAGCTAGGTGGGCAGATAAGGTGAAATTGGATTGGGAGCTTCTGGAGTTGTGGTTAACCGGCCCTTTGTCAAGGATCTGGGGCTGATGACTGCAGCTTTTCCCCCTATAACTTTGCACAGGACCCATACAGTATTACAGTCTGAGGCTGAGGAAACCTGGTTGGTGTGGTGGGGTTAGGTGGCTCCGTCTTACATTCAGCTGGTCTGATCTTAGTGGATCAGTGACTCTGGTTTGGAGTCTTTGCTCTAGAAAATCTGAAGTTTGCTTTCTTGGAGTCCTAGCTTGCCTCAGCAGAGGTGACCTGCACTTAACACTCTTCTCTCTCAGCTCAGCTCCCAGTCTTCAACTTCATTGGTACTTTCTGGACATTATCCTTCCCTCTGGATGGGAGCTTCTGTCAAAGGCTGGCTCCAGTCGGCCATCTGGCCTGTCCCCCCACACACTTACAAATCTTAATCACAGTCGTCATTTGTTTTTATAATGTTACTGCTCAGATCATTTTTGTTTGTTGACCTTGGTAGAGTGCAGTGGCATTACAGCTCACAGCAACCTCCAACTCTTGGGCTCATGAGCTCCTCTTGCCTCAGCCTCCCAAGTAATTGGGACTACAAGCACCCGCCACAATCCACTTGCTCTGCACCCTTCACCCCTGCCACTGGCCTGCATCTTCTAGGAGGCTGCCTCACGAGTGTGAGATAGATCTCTGCAATCCTTGCCCCAGCTGCTCAGGGTTTATGCCTGGGAAATTGGTGACAAGAGGTGTCCATCCTTTTGTCTCTGAGTTAGCACTTCATGTGAGAAGAGAAGCAAAGGAAGAAGGACCTCGTGTGCATGCTTGGGACACTGGCCAGCTTTCTTTTATTTACAGGACTCCAGGAAAACTCAGAAACAGCTTCTGTTAGGTCACTGAGCTCTGGAGCTGGGCTGAGCAGGCACTGGCTGACTCAGGCCTGACAGAGCTGGCTGCTGCCTGCAAGGACCACGCAATACATAAATCATTTCTCTCCATTACTCAGCTCCCTGTTCTGGCCACTAGATCAATCACTTGGATCTGAGTCTTGATGACAAGTGGAACATCCTAAAAATTAAGCTCAATTTAAGCTTCAGAGAAGGTGCTAAGTCAAAGATGGCATGTTCTCCACAGAATGTTTTGCTTTGAATAGTGTTCATGCCAAATATATGTCATTTCTAGGAGATAATTTCTAAAGATGTGAGATCTTAGGATGAGGCGCCCTGTTTCCAAGAGAGGCAGTGGTTGTTTTGCAGTGGGTGGTTGTGCTCCTCTAGCTGGATCCCATGCAAGACTGCAAAGTTGGAACCACAGGGAGGGGTCTTTGCTTTCAATCCTGTGCAGCATCAACTTTAGCAGGCTGTCAGGGGACTGGGGAAGTGGGGGTGGTGGGTGACCACAAGGCTCCTCCTCATTCTTGTCACAGTTCTTGAAATGCTGAGGTCATTTAATATCTTTTTTTAAAAGTCATTTGGAAGTAAAATATGTCACATGAGAGCCTTAAATTGCAGCTGTCTAAAACTATCACTGAAAATCCTCTTAGAAATTTGATGATCTCAAACCAAACCACACTTCCCATCTGCTTCTCATCCCTGCCACCCCATTTGTCACCCTATAGTCATCCACTGTGAAATCTGACTTCATGTTTTTAGACAATGTGGCCTGGTGAGAGGAGGGTTTAGAAGCCATGATTTGGCACAGAGATCTATTTAATGTCAGTCCTTATGAAGCTGTTCTCTTCACTTAGCTTGTCATTCAGAAGAGTAGATTAAACATTGCTGTGGCTAAAAAACTGGCCATGTCCAGATGGCTGGTATTTGCTGGCCCTTAGGAGCAGTCTTTCTGAGCTCATGGATAAACTCTTACGCCCCAGGAAAGACACTGAAATATGATTGGATTGGGTTGAAATCATGGCTTTACGGAACAGAAATGCAAATTCATGGCTGGGGTTGAAACGTCCCCTGTAGCTTTTGTCCTATGATTTCCATCTGAAGCCATGAAAAGATCTGAAAAGTAAAAATGAAGTTTTCAGTAAACCGTTAGAACATCTCTTCACACCTCAGATCTGGGTCGTTTTTTGGCCTCATTCTTATGTCCTTGTTCCAGAAACCATTGTAAGAAGGGAAAGAAGCTGTTGACACCTCAGTGCCTTGTGAGACTGGAGAGTGGTCTGGTTGTAAACACACAGTGTGTGGAGGAAATGCAAACTGTCAGCATTCTAGGCCCCTGATGTTCAAAGTGAGGTGTGGAACTAACAACATTGGCATCCCCTGTGAATGCATTAGGAATGTAGAATCCCAAGCCTACCCCAGCCCTGCTGGGTCCACGCCTGCACTGTAACAGGGCTCCCAGGGGACCCAAATGTGTGCACATTCAGGTTTGGTGGGGGGTGGGCAGAGACACTGTTTTAGGCTATTCTCTATGCTCCTGGAGCAATAAGGTTGCATGCTTTACTTTGAAAAATGACAACATTTGATAAATCATTTTGAGTGGGGTGGATTAAGAGTGACAGTGGCTAGGGCAGATGGAACAAAGACGGGCTCTGATGGGCTAAATATATTTTTATTGGGATTTTAGTTGCAACTTCTGATGAATGTCTTCCTACAGGTAATTATGTGCGTGGACCTACTCATTTCCTTCATACTTTGTGCCTTTCTTCTAGAAGGTTAACTTTTTTGCTAAATGTGAGTGAACTGTCTGTTGAGCTCTTGGCCCTTGGGCTGTTTCACCTTGGAGATGCAGAAATCAGAATGAGTAAGGCAGCGGGGCTGAGTGAGCACCAAAAACTCCCTGAAAGGCACTACTAGGAGCCTGAGGTCGGAACTGGAAAGCCTTGATCTATAAAGCCCCTTGACATGGGCCTCACAGAGCAGGGGGTGGGGTGTCCCCTCAGCAAGAGTGGAATTGAACTCTAAGAGTGAGTGTAGCACATCCATTGTGCAGTAGGGTTTCACTTTGACTCTATGGGATTGTACAATTTGATTGAAAACTATTAAATTGGCCAATTGTTGGGGGTAAGTATAAATTTCCTCTCTGTTTTTTGGAAAAGAAGATCCCATCATCAGTAGCCCCTTGGGTCCAATTTTACATGGAGATGGATGTTGGCACTGCTTTCAGGGCTGGCTGTCCACCACCAGCATGTCCAGCCATCTGGACTGAATTGGTCCATTCATTGTTCCCCTAGCTAATCTTTAGCTAGTGTCTGTGGTTGGAGTGATGCTTGGTGTGGTCAGAAATCAATGATCCTCTGGGTATGGGACCAACCGGCACTCTAGCAGTGTGCCCTGCTGTGCCACTGTCAAAGCCTTGCTTCATGGTACATCCTGGATGAGGAAAACCTGCAGACAAGTGAGGCTCCTGGTCTTGGCCGGCAATGATGATGTGCACCTCAAAGACTTACCCTACCCACAGTGGAGACCCAGGGAGCTTGAACGGGATATCCACCAGTGCCCATCAGCTTCTTGGACCATGACCCTTTCCCTCTATTCTGTCTGCAACCAGAATTCATGCTCCCATCTCGCTTTGCAAAATTAGCTTGTCCTCTAAGAAGAGTACTTCTTTTTTTTTTTAGAAGAGTACTTCTTCAGGAGAGTTTTGTTTTTTGTTTTTTTTTAAGGAAAACTCATTTTCTTCCCCCACTAGACCAGTTAGCTCTTTCAATTCAGAAAAATTATAAATTCCACCATCATCTCTAATTTTAGTATTGCAGTACTGCTAGGTCTCTTTGATCATAGACCTTTATAATGAAAATTATTGGTATTACTCTGAAATAGAATAGCCCCTGTTAGGACCCTGGATTTTCCTGTGAAGAACAGAGGAGTCTTTCTGCACCCCCTGCCCGATATGATCCTGTAGTTTTAATGCTACTGCCAAAGGCAAAAGTGCTCTATTAAAATCAAAACAAAGCCTACAAAACCATGCCCTTGGTGGTATCCAGATGATCTGAACATATCCTTCTTATCCTCTTTGAAAGAGCATTCAGGAAGAGGGGACCCCAGGCCGGGTGTGGGACTCACCCCATGAGGTTCTGGCTCCTGAGGCTTATGCCTTATTCTTATTCCCCTCCAGGGCCGGCAAGGCCTGGGCTCCATTTTTGTTTGGGCATCTGGGAACGGCGGGAGAGAGGGGGACTACTGCTCCTGTGACGGCTATACCAACAGCATCTACACCATCTCTGTGAGCAGCACCACTGAGAACGGCTACAAGCCCTGGTACCTGGAAGAGTGTGCCTCCACCCTCACCACCACTTACAGCAGCGGGGCCTTTTATGAGCGGAAAATTGTAAGTTCTCTTAGCAAGTTAGGAAGTTCATAATGCTTGCCTCAGTCCTCAGGGAACGAGTTCCTTTTCCCCTTAACAAAAAGATGAGTTGGTCAAGGCTAGATTGTTCTGGGTCCCAGAGTCCTAGCCTTGCTCAGCAAGAAACTGATTGAACCTCGAGACAAACCTTAGTCCCTTGGCAGTCTTCCTCAAGCCCTGCCTTTCTAATCTTTGCACAGAAATAGCAATTAAAATCCTCTCTGAGGCTTTAGAGAGCCAAAAATAGCATTTAAGAATGGGGTTCATTCTCAACTTGTCTTGTTTTAGCTCTCTGAAGTTCTGTGGTCACATCACTTAGAATACAATAGACCAGTCCAGTTCCAACGCATGCAACAGAGTAAGAGAAAGTCTTGGTTGCTCACAGAGACATTCCAGAAATGCCAGTGTTCTAGGCATTGTGTTGCTACAGAAGAACTTACACTGGACACTTCAAAGTTGAGCAGTGGTTTCTGTCTGTTCTACTCACTTATGTGAACATTTAGTGTGATTTATCTTTTAAAGAATGACTGCTTTAGCAAACAGGTGGAATTTATGCTTCTTCCTTCCTTACCTACTTTCCTACTTAGAAAAAAATAAGAGAAAGGAAGGGTTTCCAAATTAATGCAGAATTGATATGTGCAGTCATTAAGTTGGCTTTTGAGCTGGCCAGACATAGTTAAATTTTAAAGCTCACTAGCATCTTTTCATTTCTCCTGATGCTTAGCTACCTCTTTAGAAATTATTTGCACTTTTATTTTTATACTTTTCTGTGGGAGCATACAGGCTTCCTGTTCTCTGCTCTGCTCTGCGCTCACAAAAGGTCAGCCACCATCGTTCTGCCGCCAGCCTGGCAGCAGCCTAGGCTGGTTAAGTAAGGTATTAATTTAAGTTGTTATTTTCATTTTCTGCTAGAGCATGTGCCCTTGGGACAGGCAACTGAGATTCTGAATGGTGTCCTGTTTGTGTAGGCATCCAGCTCATTTGAACACAGACTTGCTGGGGTCTTGTTAAATAGTGCATTGTGCCTGACAAAGGCTGCAGCTGAGTGGGTGTGAGTCCAAGACATTGTACCATGGCCTGTATGCAGGGAAGATGGCGTCCTTCCACCCTGGAAGCAAAACTTTCAGCTTTATTTGCTTAATGAATCATGCTAAGGCATGTGTTTATTTGTGCATGAGTGTGTGCATGCCTTCCTTAGCTACAAAATAATTTCATTCTCTTTTTTTAAAAAAAAAAAAAAAAAAAAAATCTCTTCTCCACTCAATAATGCATAGGTTAGAAGGGTATAGTCATGGGTGCTGTCCCAGAGGTCTGCTCTGACAGTGTAGGTGACATTTTTTCCTGTGAGAGCCCAGTTTTCACTCTGAGTCTTCTGAGGGGCTGAGCAGCTGCTGTGGACTGTTGGCCACATGGTCTCAGAATTCAGAAAGGTCTGTGATGGTAACCAAAGCCCTGTCTCCTTGTGCTCTCCATCTCATTCTGTCTGGTTAATGCTGACTAGTATCCCCTTGGAGTGATGGTGAGACATCACTCTTTTTTTTTTTTTTTTTTGAGACAGCATCTTACTTTGTTGCCCACGGTAGAGCACCATGGCATCACAACTCACAGCAAACTCCAACTCTTGGGCTTAAGCGATTTTCTTGCTTCAGCCTCCCAAGTAGATGGGACTACAGGCGCCTACCACAACGCCCAGCTATTTTTGTTGTTGTTGTAGAGTTGTCCTTGTTGCTTAGCTGGCCTGGGCCGGGTTTGAACCCACCATCCTCGGTATATGTGACTGGAGCCCTACCCACTGAGCTATGGGCACCGCCCTCTTTTTTTTTTTTTTTTCCCCAGAAACAGAGTCTCACTGTGTTGCTCTGGCTACAGTGCTGCAGCATCATTATAACTCACAGCAATCTCAAACTCTTGGGCTCAAGCGATCTTCCTGCCTTAGCCTCCCAAGTAGCTGGGACAACACCCAGGCTAGTTTTTCTATTTTAGTAGAGGTAGAGTTTTGTTCTTGCTCAGGCTGGTCTTGAACTCCTGAGCTCAAGCAATCTGTCTGCCTCAGCCTCCCAGAGTGCTAGAATTACAGGCATGAGCCACTGCACCCAGCCTGAGACATGACTCTTGATAAAAGGAGTGGGACCTAAAGCAAGTGTCTCTCACCAGAAGAGGAGGTTTTGTTCGTTCACTGACCACCAACCATGTCCCAACCATAGCACTGGGGGGGGGGGGGGAGCTGCCTACTTAGGCTCAGTTCTCCTTCCCTCAGGGAAGACTCTCTGCTCATTAACCTGGAATCTCCCCCTCTCTGAGGCTGCAGTGCCAGCCGTTATCCTCACCTGCTTTTTGGAGGTTGGCTTCCTGCCCAGCCACCATTTACCAAGCACAAGTATGTGCAGGTGCCCAGCTGTGATCTGCACAGAAGCCCCTTGAAGTATATCGTTGTGTCCACTGGCGTGTTAAGATGCTGGGGACATAAAGCTTGCATTCTTGTCCCTTTTCCCTGGCCCTGAGCTTCCCTCCCCGTGTGGAGGTGCCCTAAGCTGGTCTCTGCTGGCATTCCTGTCAGGTTGTCCTGTGCATTATGACATGGGTTAAACCCCTCTCCATGGGGCAGTTGTCAGCCCAGATAAAATGTGTATGGGGAAGTTACTAAGCGTGGAAAGAGGATCTGGACAGTTATCACTGGAGGAATTGAGGTTTCCTATTCCTGCCATAACATATTGTCACAAATGCAGTAACTTTTAATACAGCACAAATTGATATCTCATGGTCCCAGGGGTTGTAAGTCCAGCAACCTCGGCTGGGTCTCTGTTACAAGTCTCTGGCTGAAATCAGGGTGCTGGCAGAGCCCTGATCCCTTCTGGAGGTCTGGGGAAGACTCCGTTTCTTTGCCCTCTCAGATTGTTGGCAGAATTCAGTTCTCTGTGATTATAGGACTGAGGTTCCCATTTCCTGTGAGCTATCAGCTGAAGGTTCTCAGCTTCCAGAGGCCACCCACCACGTTCTTTGGCTGTGTCCTTTAAGTCCCTCTTAAAGCTGGCAGTGACAGGCTGTGTCCTTGTCACAGCTTATGTCTTCTGAAAGACTCTGCACCCTTCCTCCTCCATTTTGAAGTGAGCCAGGATAGTCTTCTAAGGCCAGCTGCTTACTAACCTTAATTCTGTCTGCAAAGTACATGGGAGTAACACCAGCGACAAAGGTCATGGGGCCACAATCCCAGCTAGACAGCTGGACCCACACAGGCCAAGCCCACAGCAGCTGCTCCCCAATTCAGCTCATAGCAGGCACAAATCTAGCCAAGCAGTGGTGAGGTCCAGAGTCAACATCCCCGCCCAGCCTGGGCTCAGCACCTCTGAAGAGGACAGGCAGGGCCTCCAGGTGGCAGAGCCAGCCTCACCTTAACAGACAGAACAGCCAGCCCGGTCCTACCACTCAGCAGGCCCGAGGAGGCCAAGAATGCTCCACAGGTGAAACTGGGGTGCTTTGGGCACAGACCTGTCAAGCTGTCTGAGGAGGATGTTCTGGTGGGGAACCTGACCTTTGACCTAAAGACAGCCACCTGGGCACTTCCAGCTGCTCTGAAGTCAGGGGGCAACTTAGGGGTTGCTAATGGGGATTCTGGCAGATGGCCTTGATATGGAGATCCTTAGGCATTAGTGACAGGGCACAGTGCTGGGACACCCAGGGAGAAGGCCTCTGGAGGCCCCCTCCTTGTTTTCATTTGCCTTACCCGTTTCTACATGCACATCCTCACTGTGTGTGGCCTCCCAGCTGCTATCCTTTCCTTTGCTTAATCCCCCTGTTCTCACCCAAGACCCACCTGTCTCCACAGTGGGTCTACATCTCAGGCAAGAGGGCAAAGAGATTTCACGGGAGCACCAAAAATTGCGGAAAACCACAGTTGCTGAGATGCATTTGCCTAATGCCTTTCCTGTTCCAGGGACCCAGGGTGACACTCACCAGTTAGCTAGGTCTTGAGTAGCCTTGCCTTCTCTAGGAAGTGATTTAGCCTCTGCCTGTGCCACCTTCTAACCCAGGTCACCACGGATCTTCGGCAGCGTTGCACGGACGGCCATACTGGGACCTCCGTCTCAGCACCCATGGTGGCTGGCATCATTGCCTTGGCTCTGGAAGCAAAGTAAGTTCCCACTTCCCTTCCTCTCCTCATTTTTTTAATGTTTATATAGGGGTAAAATGCACATATAAAACTGAACTTTTAACTATATTAATATTAAGCTCAATGGCGTTAAACACATTTACATAATTGTGCAACTACCACCATCCATCTCCAGAACTACTTCTTCCCAAACTGAAACCCTTTCTCTGTTAAACACTAACTCCCTGTATTGGTCAGCTCAGCCCTCTCTAACAGAGCACCACAGACAGGGTAGCTTGAACAGCAGGAGTTTATTTTCTCCCAAGTTTTGGAGGCTGCAAGTCCTAGATTGAAGTGTCAGCAGGGCTGATTTCTCCTCGACCTGCAGACAGCTGGCTGCTTTTTCCTTGTGTTCTCATAAAGCACACTGGTCACACTGGGCGAGGGCCCAACCTCACAATCTCATTTTTCCCTAATTACCTTTTTAAAGGACCTAGCTACAGATGTAATTACATTCAGAGGTACTGGGATGTATGATGTCAATATATGCATTTTGGAGGGGACTGTAATTTCGTCCCTGACACTCTCCTTTGCTCCCCACACCGTCAGCCATGGCAGCCACCATTTTACTTTCTGTCTCTGTAGATCTGACGAAACTAAGAACTCATATAAGAACCGTAACACAGTATCTGCCCTTTGGTGACTGGCTTATTTCACTTAACACAATGTCTTCAAAGTTCATCCACGTTGTAGCCTGGGTCAGAATCTCCTTCTCTTTCTAGGCCATCCTAATGGACACGAAATGGTTCCTTTACTTCTTTTCCTTTTTTTTAAAGACTATTAAAAAAAAAAGTTTATTTTATATTAGAGAAATGGAAGACAGTGGGGGGAGGAAGATATGAGAAAGAGAGAGAAAGAGCAAGTAACAGAGTGAGAGTGGGGTAAATGGGGTGGGGGAGAAAAAGAGTGAGAGAATGGCATGGTATCCCAAAGAAAGGAAGGAAGACTGCCAGCCGTCCCTTTCCTTCTTAAATCCCACAGTCTTCCACCGTTTGTAGGACACAGAGCCCCCAGCCTGCCTCCCATTCTGGAACTCACACCAAAACCTCATTTTAGGCTGCTGTGAGTCCTCTTTAGAAACTTTAGTTTATAAATTGACAATAAAACATGATGCTGTTATAAGCCAAGGAGACGCTCTAGAATTATCAGTGCACGAATGGATCAGAGTGAGAGCTCAGTGCACACGCAGTCATCGGATCACAAGTAGATTGTAGTTTAGACATCAAAACTGGCACAGAGCAGCCCTTTGCTATATTCATTTGTCATAGATGAGTTTTTAAATAATTCAAAAGTATTGTTTGGGATGCCTGAGTCCTTGTAATTAGCTACATCTGCATGTTGATTTGCACAGGGCAAAAGAGCATAACACTCAAATGCTACCAATTTAACAAAGAAACAGTTCAGCATTTTCAATTTCTAGGCCAAAATGTTAGCTTCTGTGTCCTGAGGCTCCTTTTAAAAAATTCTAAATAATTAGTTACTTGTGTGGAAAGTTGCATTCACATTCTTGGTGATTCATTGCTCTATATTTTCTTCGATTCCTTATTAGAAACATGCAGGGAGTTTTGTTATCCAAAACTAAATAGAAAAAACAACCCTGCTTCGTGTCTGATCGTCCATTAAACTTGGTGGATAGACACATAAAAACTCAGATAATCATCTTCTCATCATTTTAGCTCCTCCTCAGAAAGTTACAGGTGGCAAGTCAAGCACATCTCATCTAAAACAGCATCAATTTAGAGCATTTTAAACTTACAGTATTGGTCAAGGACAGAAGAAATGATCTCTAGGGACCTGAAAGCCTAAGTTTAGGAGATCTGGAGCTGGGCTAGCTTGTGCCTGGGCAGCAGGGCCTCAGGGTTGCCTTTTTCTCTCTGTCTACTACAGTGTAGAAGGAGCCAGGGCAGAGCCAGTGGTCCTGGGTGGAGAAACTCCCAGTGGGTACAGGGAGGCCTTCGGACAGTGTGTGATGGCAATGAAGAAAGACTAAAAATTGTCCAAAGGTAATCCCATAGTTTGGGGCAGCCTTGATACTTTTCATCAATTCTTTCTTTGTCAAAAAACATTTTAAACATTATTTCTTGGGCAGATTTTCCATATAGTTAACTTACGGTTTTATTACTAAAGTCAAAAATAAAATGGATTTCAGCATAATAAAATGGATTTTGTCATAATAAAATGGTTTCCAAAGTTCTCTCTCTCTCTTTTTTCTTTTTCTTATTTTTCTTGTTTTGAGACAGAGTCTCAGTCTGTTGCCCTGGGTAGAGTGCCGTACTATCATAGTTCATAGCAACTTAAAACTCTTGGGCTCAAGTGATCCTTTTGCCTCAGCCTCCCCAATAGCTGGGGTACAGGTGCCCTCCAAAACACCCAGCTAGTATTTTTATTTTTGGGAGAGATGGGGTCCAGCTCTTGCCCACGCTGGTTTCTAACTCTTGAGCTCAAACAGTCTTCCTGCCTCAGGCTCCCAGAGTGCTAGGATTACAGGTGTGAGCCACCACACCTGGCTATTCTCTCTTTCTGAACCCATTCTGTCCTCCACTCTGAAGCTCGTGTTCCCTGACACCTCAGTGCTAAACTTCCAGGAGCAATGGCTGTAGCATCCTTGAGTAATTTGCCAGGTGGCACGGCCAGTGTGGGGTGGAGCCACATCAGCTCTGTCTGAACTCCAAAGCCTGTACCTATTACCACTTCACTGGGGTATATGACCATGGGCTACTCTAGGCCTTGGAATCCTCCCCTGACAGTGAAGCTGGCCTGTGGGCCTGTGGGAGATACAGTGGATGGGAGAGGAGAGCAAAGGCCTGGGCACAGATAGGGCGAGGCAGCATAGAGACCAGTAACCAGTGCAGCAGCGAGAACACAGAGAAATTAGGGGAGGCTTTGGATGGAACCTGGAGAGCGTGGGCCCCAAGGAAGGAGTGCATCACAGGCAGCTCTTCATAGGACTATAGACAGAGAGGGTGAAGGGTGAGAATGTAAAATGCAGCAGCCTTGGTGAAAAACAGTATAGCAGTTCCTCAAAAGAATTAAACATAGACTTACCATATGGCTGGCAGTCCCACTTCTGGGTACACAAAGGAATGAAAAAGCAGAGACTTGCGGTGCATCTTAGAAGGGTACAGGTGAAATTTACTAAATGTAGACTATAAAAGTCTGAAAACAATATCTAAGAAAATGCCATGAAGCTATGTTAACCAGTTCGATGAAAATATTTTAAACTGTATATAAAACCAGCACATTGTACCTCGTGATTACATTATTGTACACAGCTATGATTTAATAAAAAAATGTTTTTGAATGGTAAAAAGCAATGTCTTGAACAGATATTTGCACAGTCATGTTTATAGCTGTGTGATTCCCAACAGCTTAAAGGTAGAAGCAACCCCAGTGTCCATGGATGGATCAGGTGGATAAATAAAATGTGGTACATATGTAATATGGAGTATTATTCAGCCTTGAAAAGGAAAGAAATTCTGACACACTACAATGTGGATGAACCTTGAGGACAAGGTGAAATCAGACAAATACTGAGCATGATTTCACATCTATGAGGTCCCTAGAGCAGTCAAATTTACAGAAACAGAGTAGAATGGTGGGGGCCGGGGGCTGGAGGGTAGTGTTTAATGGGACAGAGTTTCAGTTTGGGAAGATGAAAAAATTTTAGGAGATGGTTGCACAACAGTATAAATGTGCTTACTGCCACAAGTGTAGCTATCCATCCACAAATGGTTCAAATGATAAATTTTGTGTTGTTTGCATTTTAACGTACACACAGTTGGCTGTTAGAAACATCTTCATCCCACCTTAGCAGCAGCCCTTCCAGTCCTGCTTTTGTCCCAGGGTCCTAGGTTCACACCCACTGCAGACGCACATGGCATGACATGCCTTCTTTGTAAAGAAGCACCTACATGGAAAGTTCTTGGGACAGGCCTGGGGATGGTTCTTTTGGTCATCTCTCTCCCAAGGAGTCCCGAAGAGATAGTCCCGAAAAGAAGGAATAATGTTTACGCTATTAAGGAGTGAGGGTCTTCAACACAAGAGAGCCTCATTCACTCTTGGTTAATTTTCTAATTGATTAAAAGGTCATAGATGTATGTCTATTTAATAGACTGAAAAAGAAATAAAATATCTATGAATATCTGTCAAATTATGGTGAGACTGTAAACCTATACATCTTTCTTTTCATTCAGCT
This sequence comes from Loris lydekkerianus, assembly GCA_963574355.1. Taxonomy (NCBI): domain Eukaryota; kingdom Metazoa; phylum Chordata; class Mammalia; order Primates; family Lorisidae; genus Loris; species Loris lydekkerianus. The sequence goes on from CAUYPK010023408.1 coordinate 25,199, forward strand.
TTGTGTAGCAAAAAAACATATTCCTTTTGTTGGTGACTCATATCATCTGTAGGTATTACATGTACCACACCTTAAAGCAGCCTTGCAGAAAGAGTATTATGTTCAAATATCCAAACTTTATAACAGTTAATACTGATCAGAAGAAAGCAGAAATGATTTTAATTTATATTCCCTTCTGCTAGAGATAGTATGAAAAATACTGAATATCACTGAATCCAAGATGCCATAGGTTGCAAGATTTGTCATTTTTATGTACCATAGAAACCAGAAGTGCTGCTAATAATATAATACTTACATATCTCTTATAATTTTTGTAACTATCAAATAGTTCTTTTAGATTAAGAGTTACTTAGCCCCAGAAATGACAATGTGAATAACCAGGACCAAGTTCAGCACCCCCGTGCCCCCTCCCCCCACCCTCCACCCCCACCCCCGTTAGGGTAACCTGGTCCTTGTTGCTGTGGACAGAGAGGGCATAAGAGACATGAAATGGTAAGTTAAATCTGGATTTCAGGGGTATTAAAAAAGGTGGGCAAATCATTTTAGAATCACGAAAATGTCATCTGTGTATTTATTAGTGGGCATGTGATTTTTAACAAAATGTTTCTTTTGTTTCTAAAATATTCATCAGAATGAATCATCAGAATGAATATTTTATAAATTTAGAATTATATACTAAAATTTTGAATTATACTCTGTAGCCAGTGGGTCCACATAAAATGGAATGTAGGCTGATCATGGCTTGAGTGCATACTCTTTTTTTTTTTTTCATAGCTGAGCGCATACTTTTACATACCATAACATTTGCTCATTATAGTGAAGAATAGCCCCAAACGCTTAATAAACATTTACCATTATGTGAAATGTTTTCTTCTCTCTACTTAGAAAACTTCCTATATAGTGGCTGTGTTCAAACTCCAATAGAACTGTGGCAGCAAGGCTGGGACTTTAATGCCTATGGATTTTAGGTTACTCCCATTGTGCTATTTTTTCTCAGGATTTAGTTGCTGGAAAATATTGTTTACCAAAATGTTGTGAAAAAAATGCTAGCCAAGGAATGCAGGCCTTAGCCTGGGGGCTTGCTTCTGTTCAGATTGGGGTGGGTTCCTGACACACCACTTGGAACCACCTGCACCGCCATCGTCATTGACCTGTGTGGGCCTCAGTGGTCTGTTGTGTCATTGCAGCAGCCAGTTAACCTGGAGGGACGTCCAGCACCTGCTAGTGAAGACATCCCGGCCAGCCCACCTGAAAGCGAGTGACTGGAAGGTCAATGGTGCTGGTCATAAAGGTGCGGCTGCAGCGTCCTGGTGGACTCTTGGGTGACCCTGGAAGGGGGGACATGACTTCCTTGGAAAGAATCCCTAAATAATATTAATTATTATTATTAGGTGTCACAAAAATTAAAAACACATGCAGTGATTTAAGAAAAATATTCTGGAATCTCTCACTAATATTAAGGGAGAACCCTCTAATCATGAGAGTCTAGGGTTTCCTAAACTCCATGATTTTTTCTACCTGTACCAGTATTTATTTTAACAGTTCTCTTTAAATTGACTCCCTTTTTGTCTTGCATAAAGAAATATATTTTAAAAGAAAACTTTACAATACCTACTTCATCATAAGTTTCATATTTAGTTATTTTTTTCTAATGCACATTAAAACAAATCCATAGTTATTAAAAGATACTTGTTTGTGTACTACCTAACGGCAGCTTACATTCTTAGCCCTGAGTAGCTCCCTGATTTTGAAACTTGCCCTCAGTTTCCTCATCTATACAAAGACATAGAGATAGTTATATAAATTACTTTCTAACTGTAAAACTTCAGTTGGCTGGGCCCCTATGCTGAAAAAGTGACCCATAAGGCAGAGAGGACTACACCCTAAGCCTAGCCTAACAGACCCAGGTGCAATGAAATCAACCCACAGCCAGGGCTTGGTTAACTTGGATATTTGGTCCATCTGGATGGGGTAATTAGAGGACAGTGCCACTGGCTTTGCTTGTCTGACTTCTTACCTGAGATATTGAAAAAGATTTCATTTGTTCATTGCTTATTAGGGAAGACTTTTTCTTTTTAATCTTTTCTGAAGCTCAGGTAACTATTTTGATGCTAAGTCTGATAGCACTACCTGTAAAATATAGGTCCACAATTGTTGCCCTAAGTTCCACAGGACATTCCTTTTAATAAGGAGGCCATTGATTGGGCCTAATTTGTCTTTGTTTTGCAAGAATGTTGGTGGTAGTGCTATGCTGTAACAAGAGCTGACCTACATTCAATTTTGGCCTAATTAAATAGGAAAATAGATTGTATCTTGTTCTCAACCTTGCCTCTTAAATTAAACTTTGAAACTCTCCTGCCTTGGCCAAATTAAATTCTGGATCAGGGGAGTTCACAAGCCTATCTGTGTGCTATGCAAGGCTGCTTCCCCTGAACACCCTAGGAACTCAGCAGTGGGAAAAAAACAGCAAAAAAGATGGAGGTGGAGGCAGTCTTGTTTTATTGTATTTATTGTATATTATTGTTGGATAAACCAAAAGGTCTCAGATTTTGCTTCTCTGGTCTGCTCTAAGATTTGGGGAGCAGAGATGCCCATACAGCCTTTTAATGTAAAGAAACCTGTCTTTGTCTCAAAAAAAGACCCTTTCTACTTGTCTAGACCCTTTCTACTTGTCCTACTCTGTACCAAAATGGGTCACCTTTCCTGGCTCGCACTGCTAAACTAAACAGAAGTTGTGTTCAGGGAGAGAGACAAGCAGCTGGGACCTCTGATCAGCCTCCCTTAGGTCCTGCCACCTGGGGCCTCAGGATCCCAGCAAGTAATATGGTCAATCTGTCCTCTTTGGGAGCCCAGCAGAATGTAAGAGCCGGCCTATGCCCTTCCTGGGGAGATGTGGGAGCCCAGCTCTGAAGAAACTGTCTTTTCAGTTAGCCATTTCTATGGATTTGGCTTGGTGGACGCAGAGGCTCTCGTCATAGAGGCAAAGAAGTGGACAGCAGTGCCGTCGCAGCACATGTGCGTGGCCACCTCGGACAAGAGGCCCAGGTAAGGCTCTGCTCTGGCACCAGTGACTCCGCAGACATGTGGGTTTGGACCTTACTCTGCTATAAGGTATTTTGGGAGGAAGTTTTGCATGCACATTCCTGGTGGTGGTGGGGAGGGGGGCATTGCAGGCCCATGCATGTCTGCATTTTCTGTTGCGGGTTGTACAAGAGAAAAGAATGGCTTCGTAAGTGTGACCATGTTGAAGCCCCTTCCACTTTGTAGTCCCTATTGCTCTTTGATAGGAAGTCAGTCCCTCAGACCTAGTGCTGGGAATTTTATCCATAACATTTAGTGTAGCCAACTGGACCAGGGGTCTGCCCTGCCCAGCAGGGTAAAATTAATAATTAATAACCACCAAAGGTTGGAGCATAGCTACAGCCACCTATGAATGCATCAAGCCTGGAGAGGTGCATCTGTGTTTGCCCCTACTCTCTTGCAGGGCGGGGCCTGTCATTCAAAGTGTGTAGCTGCTCTGAGTGGCTTTTACCTGGCCTCTTACAACCTTCTTAAGGTTTAAGCACTGGAGTCTTTTAACACACTTCGAGCAGTGTGCTCTAGGGCTCTGGATTCATCTCTCTTCCATGCGGAGGGCCCTCCACGATTTTGCCCCCTTGGAGTAAGTTTTTCTAAATCCAAATATACATTGAAATTTTTACTTAAAAAAAAAATTAGGTTTGTCTGGCATGGTGGCTCACGCTTGTAACCCCAGCACTCTAGGATGATGAGGCAGGAAGATCCTTGAACTCAAGAATTCAAGATCAGCCTGAGCAAGAGCAAGACCCCACATCTACTAAAAATAAAAAAAATAGTGACGGGCACCTGTAGTCCCAGGTGCTTGGGAGGCTAAGGCAGGAGGATCACTTGAACCCAGGAATTTGAGGTTGCTGTGAGCTAGGCTGATGCCACAGCACTCTAGCCTGGGCAAGAGAATGAGTCTCTGACTCCAAAAAATTAAAAGTCAGAAAGCAAGAACCCTATCCCTTTAGAGGAGGAAATCAGATTATTCTCCTGAATTCTGTCATTGCAACTGTCCTTTTAAGAGGGAGAATGGTGTTTCCTGGGCCATAATATCTGATACAGAATGAGTGTGTTTCTACACCTAAAACTATTTGTTCCCTTTGGGAAAAGTGTGTTTGAAAAAGAAATGTGGTGATTAAAAGTAATATGCTGATTTATCAATAAATACAGATCACTGTCTTAGAGACGGCCTCTTCCTTGAATGTGCTTATATTCTTACTATATATTCTTTTGCCACAAAATGTTGAGCAAAGTGTTTCTCATGGATGCCTTGCATATGGTAGGAATTTAGAAAGTATTTGTAGGCTGAATAACAGGATAAATAACCACAGAAGGATCTTTTTGAAAAATTGACTTTCCATCCTGTGGCTAACTGTACAGACAGATGGCTAGGTGATGACTCCAAAGCCCAACAGGTCACCTGGCCAGCAGACAAGTCTCAATCTTAACTTCTTAAGGCATCGATTTCTCTGAGGAGCATTAGACTGTCAAATTTCAAAGACAGAAGATTGTCTTAAATAAAGGAGAACTTGTGCCTTCTTTGGCTTTGTTGGAAAATGCCTGCAACCCAAATAAACACCAGGGCACGTGAGGCTTGGCTCCTGGGTCTGGTTCCCTACCTGACTGGTGGTGCTGCCCTCTGCCCCAGCAGCCCTTACCTCTTGCTGGTCTCTCCGTCAGGGTGGCTCCTGAATGAAACATTCTTCTCCTGCCAGAAATCATTTTAAGATGGTAGAGTGGTGCCTAGGTGGCGAATGGTTGTTTGTTTGTTTTTATTTTGTTTTTGAAGTGAAAGCACGTAAAGTCTAGACAGTACAGGTTGCGAGAACCCACGGTAACATACAGTATGACATTGTTTCCATCCTTTGAGGAAAGTAAGGACTCCACAAATTCTGAGAGAGAGGAAGAATCAGACTTCTGTTTCTAAAGAAAAATTATCTTTACCTTTAGCAGTTTCAGATTCTTTCTGAAATATTCAGCCAACCTACTGTCTCCAAGCACTTGCTTAAGTCCTCAACTCAATTGTTCCCAAGGACATTAAGAGCCTCCAGAGAAAGTGGCGTTACCAAATGGAGCTTCCTGCCTCCTTTCCACCCCGAGCTTCACCTCCTGGCAGTCCTGCCTACCTGTCAGAGGTCATATGAACCAGGGCTGCTGCGTGCCCCGTGGTTGTAGGTGGCTACTTTCACCATGGTTCCTGTTAGCTTGGATCATTTGGCTTAAAAATGAAGAGTTTCCACACATCTGTTTTCTCTCTTCTAGCTGTTCCCTTTCCATATCTTCATGTACATTTCTCAGTCCAGCTGTCCACTCTCTGGTTTCTCTGGCTTCTTTCTCTCGTGGTGGAGTCCTAGGACTTTGTGAGTATTCCCAGCCTAGCTCAGCTGTTTCCCACACTGAAGGGAGAGATATGAGGGAGGGGGGGAGAGAGACCACCTGCCTCCTTCTTTGCATGGAATATGTTTTACCTGCCTTTCCTCTTGAGCAGAAGGGAAATGCTGCCCCACTGTGACTGAGGTCAGAGAAGTATGTTATCAGATGTTAAGTACAGGAGTCCTGGAAGGCCCGGTGGCCAGGCCTGCCGTGTCCACAGTAATGTCCCATGGATTCTAGAATAAGAGGGCTGGGGTGTTGATGTGTCCACCCCTTTGGTCATGTGCTGGGCAGGAATGAAGAGCCCTGACACCTCTCTGTGTCCCCAGCCCTGAGCTGGCATCTGTCCCTCTCTTGGGATTTGGTTATGGTTCAGGGACACCAGTCCTCCTGGCAACTACCGGAGTCATCAAATGGGCCACCCCTCCTGCAGACCCATCATGTGCATCCAGCCCCTGCTCAGAAACTGGCATTGTGTCCTCTGTGTCCTGACATGACCACATGGTATCTGTGCTCAATCATCCATGGTATTCCAGCTGAGCTGCTGTCCCCTACACTGCCCCAGCAGACACCTCACTGCCCCTGCCTGCCCTTGGGTCATACTCAGGTCAAAAAGACCAGAAGGGCTGCCAGCGCAGCACAGCCAGGGCTGTAGTGTGAGGGACCCAGGTGTGAGGGCAGCCACTCCAGTCGCAACCCCCATCAGGAGGACACTGTGGTTGATGCTCTGTGATTTGAGGAAAGGCCATCTGTGGTATAAAAAGGACTAGCCAAACAGGGATCCCAAATGATACCTTGGCATTTCTCATCTGGGGACTGTGAGGTGTGAGGGTTTAGCACGCATGAGTCTGGATCAACCTGAGAGACAGGAAGTCTCTAAGAGTGTAGAGAGGGCTGGGAGCCCACCAGGAGAAAGGGGACTTGGGTGGGAGTGGGTACCACTAGATCTTACTGAGCAGCCTCTTTACCTCCTAGTATCCACCCCACCCGCAGAGCTACCTCTCCAGAAGCCCACAGGGCATAAGGCCTGTCATAGGCAGACCTCAGTGAATGCAAGGACTAGGGGAAGTCCCTTGAACTGAATGATAGGTAGTTTTTGCAAAAGTAAGTGACTTGCTGGAGTCCTCAAAGATGGCACTGGATGAAAGTGCAACTTGTACCAGGCCTCTGCTATAATATTTTAAAGGCATTCTTACCTACTCATAAGCACAAATGGGTTTCATCTGTTTAGGACTTCTCTTCAATAAAACGAAGGTAAGTAGGATCATCAGTGACATCTCCCTTTGCAAAATATTTAAAAATCTATGTATATTAAATAGAGAAGGGTAAACATAGTACTTCATAGCTATTCTCCAAGTGAAAAAAAAAAAAACTTAGTGTGATTCCCATGAGGGAAAAAGAGACATAGTGATTAAATACCTTATTTGACACTTTGGAATTTTCCAGCCAGTACTTTTTTTGCTTCTTTAGAAGTCCAGGCTCCTGTGGGACAGTTGATGGCATCCCTAAGTCCAGATTCCATGCTGGAGAGACAACAGAAGAATCTTTTAAACTTAACATAAGGCAATAAGAACTTACCTGCATGTCTTTAAGTTTTTATCGATTTGTAAAGTTATCATCCAGACAGAGTTAACAGTTTAGTTTGTTCTGTCTTTCATTTAAAGGAGACACACACACACACACACACACACACACACACGGTACCTCATTCCCCAAAGCCAATGTGTTACTTTGAATATCAAGGATTATCTATAGACTATTTATAGATTTTTAAGAATTAACTCTGTACTTTTCTGCTGTCTCATTAAACCAGATTGTATGTGATGGTCATTAAAAACAACTCCCCCTATGACAATATACGGCCATGGATGATAGATAATGGATAATGATTATAAAATCACTATGAGTGCGGCGATGTTCTGAGCACTTTACATAAATGTCCCCAACACAGGGGTGAGGTTTGGGTACTGTCTTTATCTCTATTTTATAGATGAAGATACTGAGACATAGAGGAGTTAAGAAACTGGCCCTGGGTCGGGGTGGTGCAGGGCCAGGCTTCCACCCAGGCTGCTTGTCTCCAGAGTCCAGTTTGCCCCTCCACTGAACCCAGCAGAGTAACCTGCATGCCCCACAGAAGACCTTTCTCCCTTAGTTCCATGTCCCCTGCTGGCTGGACACACTACCTCTGAGGATGGGAAGTGCCTTGTTTCTGGCTCCCTTAGGGCTCTTCCAGCCTTGGCCAGGTACCAGCACCTGAGGGGCCAGCCCTCAGTGACCCAGGTGCAGCGGCTTAAGCAGGCAAGTGGTTGACAGGCCAGGCGCTCTCCAAGGCCAAGTGCTGAGCCACCTAATGGTTCCAACCCAGATCAGTTCAACTCACTGCTGAGCTTAAGCATGTGCCCTGGTTTGACATCTTTTTAGGAAGCTGAAAGCCCCTCTTTCCTTTGGCCTTTCCCTGAACTTTCTCATGCTGTCCTCACCTTACCCAGCACCTCCCTCCAGGTGACCTCTGTGCACACCTGGTAACCTTATGAGGTCCTTGCTTCTGGTTTCTCTTATCAGGCCCCTATCATGCAGGGCATCGCTAAGTGTTCTCTGAGTGGGGAGCTGTGCAGTCCTGCCCTGGGGTTAGCCACCCTGGGCCCAGCGTGCTTGTCCTGCCTTCTGACTCCTTGTGGGCCTTGGTGAATATGACCAGCAGCCTGTGAGCCTGCATCCCTTGCCCTGCCTAGCTTAGTTTTTGAAGCAAACCTGTGTTCCCCAAATTGTAAAGAACACTAAACTTCTAAAATTAGTATTTGAATTTGAATACAGTTGATTTTCATTACCGTATATACTCGAGTATAAGCTGAGTTTTTTCCGGCACAAAATTTGTGCCAAAAAACCCGAACTCGGCACAAATTTTGTGCTGAAAAAACTCGGCTTATACTCGGGTATATACGCTATTTGTGGTAAGGTCACCACAGACACTGAATTAGCAAACACTGAAAATCCTAGGCAAGATGCACAATAAGGCTCCTATGAGCAACATTTTTGCCACCTGATCAGTACAGAACCTCATTTTATTCATTTGATACATATTGTTGATTCATTAATATTGAACTCACCACTGACAGCACCGTGGCTCATGCCTGAACAATGCTTACATAACACATGCATTTTCTCCATCAGGCATATCACAGCCTTCTTGGGGTTAGGAGCACTAGACAGTACTACAGCGCTGTGCTCTAAGGCCATTTTGAACAGTGAAATCACCCATGAAAAGCACAAAAGTTAAGAATTTTACGAAAATGTGAAAAATGTGGCATAAATACATCATGAAATGGATATTCCTTGTTTGAACTCAGCTGGGAATATTCACATTGGCTGAGTCAGATATTTTGCCACTCTGCACACATCCACATATAACCACGAAAGCTGGACACAGTGGTGCAGGCCTGTAATCCCAGCTACTCCAGAAGCTGAGATGGGACAATCTTTTGAGCCCAGGAGTTCAAGCCCACCAGCCTGGGCAACATAGTTCTCATTTCAAGGAAAAAAAATTCACCACAGTACTGATTTGGAGAATACAAATAAATGTTATCAAGTTGGTGGATATGCAAATACAGGATTTGAGAATAATGAGGATTGACTATATTTTACTGTCTTTTTATCCCCCCTCCAACTGAATCTTAGCTTATTAGAATCAGAAGGCAGGTTTAAAGCCAGCTAATTCAGCCCCCTCATTTCACATGGAAAAATGTGTGCTATAAATTTAAACATTGTATGTTAAAACACCTTACAGCTCTATTAGTCATGGACAGCATTGTCTAAATTAATGTACTGGATTAGCTTCTTTTTCTTTTTTTAAGAAAATTTTATTTCTAGCTTAGATGATGTGCTATAGTTTGATAATCAAAAGTAGCTTCAGCAAAGGAAAATTCTTAACTTGAACTACCACGAACAAGGAAAAGTCCACAGATTAATGAGACACCCTGTCTCAGACCCTAATAACCATCTTGTCAAGGATGTTCATCCTACAACAGGTCTGAGAAGTGACTCTGAAGCCTCCTGCTGTCCTCACACAGTTGCTCTGTGCCCTCCAACAGACTGAGTTGCTTTCCTGTGGCTTAATTTAACAAGTCTGTCCCAATTAACCCCTCCACCCCACTCATGCCCTTTAGAAGGTTGGTGAAAGAATTTCCTGGATTACCTTCTCATTGACCTTCTGCTTTATCAAGCTGTTCTTCTCCAGCTAGATCCCAAATACAGCAGAGAAGAGGATGCCACTGCCTTTGATTCTGGTTGGTCTCCCAGCATGACTTCTGAATCGTTCAGGTTGGCCCCTGAAGCCAAGCTGGAAACAGGTCTTCTAGGTGAGAGTAGACATACTGACTTGTTCTAGCTTCACAGGTAGGACAGAAAGACAAGTGGAGAGAGGGGGCACCCCAAGGTAGAGAGTTTCAGCCTATGGCCCACCTTCCCTGCCACATGGTTAACTAGAAGTACCGTATATACTCGAGCATAAGCCAGGTTTTTTTCGACACAAAATTTGTGCCGAGTGCGGGTTTTTTGGCACAAATTTTGTGCCGAAAAAAACTCGGCTTATACTCAAGTATATACGGTATTTGTTTTTTTTTACTCTGAATGTTACTCTGATGCCACAAGATTCTAAGTGTTGTGATTTTAGCAAATTAAGAGCTTTTCTATATCTTCATGATATAGAAAGATATTTATTAATGTCATGAAGATACAGAAAGATATTTATTAGATGCTATTATGCATTGGGGAAAACTAGAAGGAGGCTGGCATTTCAGTGGCCTGGAGGTAGGGGAAGTTACTGTGGCTGATGCCACTAATAGCCCTCCAGTGCCTTGGGAAAAGGGAGTGGTTAAAGAGCGTGTAGGATGAATGGAGAACATCTGGAGTATCAGAGTTAATTAAGGCTGAACTGTGGCTCTGCAGGAAGTGGCATTTCTCTGTCATTAGAGATCTTTTCCCAGTCCAGCAGTCTCCTTGGTTTAAATATTGTTCAATCTGCAGGCAGGTCTTGTGGATCATTTAACTAGACAGGTTCCTCTAAGGACCTACAAAGATGGCTTTATGTACATAGACAACACTTTCATAATTTAATAGCAGAAGAATATTTTTAGTTATCCTGGGAATTTTAAGATCTTTCTAAATCAGTTTTCATGATGGAAGTATAGCTTAACTGTGTTCTTGTGACACTGATAATCTCTGCATGTTGTTTAAACTAAAAAATAAATAACTTTGGCAACAACTTTTATTTTCTGTGTTGTCTTTGAAATAACTATAGGATAGAAAACAACTTCCTTTTTTTTTTGTTCATCCCTACACACCTATCCTGAAACATTAAGAAGCCTCCTTTTAGTTCTTTTCTTAAAGAAATTATAACTTCTCCTAATTTTGGATTTGGTTATTTGTTTCAATTTCTACAGAAGAAATAAAATGTATAGAGTTAACTTCATATAAGGAAGGTAACAACTCATGGTCCCTACCTACAACAGCTGTCCTGGATGCCCCTCCTGCTCCCCGCACACTGCCCTAAAAGAAGTGAGGAGTCCTGGTGAGCTGTAACTAAGCGATTTCCCAGTTAAGAGATTTCACATAAAAACTAATTGTTACAGCTAGCCTAGTTCCCTGGAGGTGTCTCGTAGCCTCCAGATGAAGGCAATGTCTTGCTTTGAACACTAAACCCAGAGAAGCCATTAATTTCTGAAGGAGCTCTGTGTGGCCGTGCCAGCCATCCTGCAGGCAGCAGCAGAGTGGCTCCTTGTGGCTTAGACCCAGCCTAACCTTTCTTACCCAGCCACTCAGGTCTCAAGAGCTGGAAAAAGAAAGATGTAAGATTCTGTTATACTCTCATTGAAACAGTTTTTTCTCTAGGTGTAGATGAGATGGGAGGGATGCAAGGTGGTGGGGCAGGTGAAGGGTGGGATTCGGTTGTCTTTTTATTTTGTCCTGTTCCTGTTCTCTCAAATTCTGGGCCTCATCAGAATTAAAGGTTCCTTAGTAAGATTTCCAGTCTATTTCCCGAGCAAATTGATTGCTTCTCTGCTAATCGGCACAAGGTTGGAGAGTGGAGATAGTGTTTTAAACTTTGTTATGGCTTTGTTTCTGTTTCAGCTTGATCTCCCTAGCCCTGGGAAAGTGTTAGAAGTTTAAAGAGAACTCAGTTATTCTGGGTATTGGGGTCTTGACTGTAAAGCTCCAGGAGAGCATTTAGTCCCCACTGTGACACTTGGATGCCCTCAACACACCCACTTTGCATTCTTAGTGTATGAGGGGAGGGGGTGGAAGACTGGGTGAACATGTTACCTGGAGACATCTGTGGTCCCTGCAAGGCCTGGCACTCTCCAGACCTTTCTGTCCTGTCCTGTCCTGTATCTGCCAGGTGGGGGCCTGCCAATCAGTAAACACCAGCAGTAAAACTTGGGAGAAGGCAATGAAAGAAGTCAGCATCTCTAAATCAATTTATGGTGCATGCAAAGCATGTTAGCAAATATTTACAGAGTCTCTGAGGGAATTACATCACTGTTTATAACTGTTATGATTGTTTTTTATGACTCAGGCCCAGTAGAGCCAAGTGATATAATTCCTGAGAGGCTCAGAGCATAAGCCGTGAGCCACCAAGAGGAAAGTTGGGGCATAATGGGAAAAGTGCTCCCCGTAATAAAGTGAGCACTGGCTGCATGGTGGGAATTCTTATTAATGTACTACTGGGTGGCAACTAGGTCTATACCAAACAATGCCATCTTTTTTCAGTTTGCAAATCAGTGGAGTAAGGAGATGTTGGTTCACGGAGACATAAGTCCTGGTGGCCCAGAATAGGTAGAATGGTCTAACCCAGATGTAGGAGCAACACTTGGATATAGACTTTGCCTCTGCTTTGTCTGGGGAGTGGGACAGAAAATTCTGATAGAAACAGTTCATTTTTTTTTTTAAGGAAAAAAAATTAATATAAAACTTCAAGATTCATATCATGATAAACAATAATATTTAGGAAATATCCTTCTTTTGATGAGTTCCACTTTTCCATTTTTCTATTTTGATTTATCTCACCACCTCTGTTGTGCCCAAGTCGCGGATCCCCCACATAAATCACCCGGAGACCAAGTCTGATGCAAAAGCAAGAGGTTGTTTATTTACAAGCTCGAGCCTGGGCTTCTTGGGCTTCATGCAGCAGGAGAGCAGAGAAGCCCCAATCTCGAAAAAGAAGGAGGTTTTTAAGGGTACAGAAAGGAAAAAAGGGAGGGGGTGTGAGGTGAGCCGCTGGGGTGAGCTGATAGGGGATTTACTTGTCCTTGGCTGTCTGGGAGAGTGTTGCTATTGCTCAGAGCAGACGTTGTGCAAGGGCGCAGATCATGGGGCAAGGATGGGGCACGGGAGGAAGCAGGTTGCCTAACACCTTTGGTACGCAGCTGCAAAATGAAGACTGAGGGACAAGATGAAGTTAGTTTTAACAAAATGGAGTTAACTTGGTCTTTACATTCCCCCTTTTTCTTGTGCCTGGAAGATCCAATCATGGGTCTTCAGTGCGTTTTATGAGCCCTAGCTCTATGCCATTGCTGGTGCGTTCAATGTTGAGGGGGGTATACCGTGCCCATAAGACCATTAATTGAACAGTATTAATTCTAGATCGGATGAAAGCCAGTAATTTATTAATTATGCAGGGGCCAAAAGTTAATAGCAGTAATAGGATTACAAGTGGGCCTGCTATGGTTGAAATGAAAGTTGTGAGCCAGAGTGACTTGCTGAACAAAGATTCATACCAGCTCTAAGACTGTTCCCACTTGAGTTTTCTTTTGCAGAGACCTTCTCTAAATAACTCCATGGACTTTTTGATGACTCCTGAGTGGTCCGTATAAAAACAGCATTCTTCTCCTAGGGCTACGCATAATCCACCTTGCTGAAGGAACAGTAATTCTAGCCCCCTCCTATTTTGAAGTACTACTTCAGAGAGGGAAGTTAGGAACTCTTGAAGGTGGGAAATGGAGTTTTGTATCCTTTGTATGTCTAAGTCTATTGCAGCACACAGAGCTCCATAGTTCTTGTCTTGTAGGACTAAGGAGGAGACTCCTGTGCCTGCTCCTGCTGTACTTAGTCCCATGAGCATGGCTAGAGTTATAGTTGTGACTGGTTCTCTCTTGGTTCTTGTAAGTGTGCCTGCAGCTGACTCGTATGCCTGATATAAGTCTTCTTCTGAGTGATAGATCAGCTTGGGGATGAGCTGCACTAAGACACAAAAGCCCCAGGTTAAATCAAGGACGGCCCCATGTAGACATGGGGTGAGCCCTATTGAGCAAGCCCACCAGGAATTGTTGGTGGGAATTTTATATCCAGTCCTATCCCAGGTGAGAGATTGATTACATAGATGTTGGTATT
>CAUYPK010023410.1:0-17084 GCA_963574355.1 Loris lydekkerianus
TCATGCCACGGTGACTGGGAAAATGCCAGGAAGGCTATGTTGAATATTGGGATGAAAATGTGTCAAATGGTTTATGAAGCTAGTATATGATGCCCCATGATCATATCAATGTACACAGCTATGATTCAATTAAAAAAAAAAATAAAATAAAATAAAAAGAAAAAATACTCTCGAAGAAAAATATTCTGAAAAATCAAAAAAAAAAAAAAAAAAAATTAATCCCTTGAGCCCATGAGTTGAAGGCTGCCGTGAACTATGAAGATGCCACTACTCTCTGGCCTGGATGACAGAGTGAGACCCTGTCTTTAAAAAAAAAAAAAGTCTGGAAGTCATTAACCCATTAACCTATAAAGAACATAAACAAAGCAAATGACTCCTTTCCTACAAGAGACAGAATTAAATTGCAATGAAAGAAAAGTTTTCCATTGTTGATTCCATAAGAAATTTGACCTAAAACATTAGAACTTTTAAGAAAAAATTACTATTTTAAAGCAGGACTCATCTAAAATACAAAAATTTCATTATTCCGTCTTAAGAAGGCCCTAATCATTGGAATCTAAAAACTTCCACCAAGTAGCAGAACAGCTAGATTAATATTTTAAATTAGCACTCTGTCCTTGCTTGTATTTTAGAATTGACTAAGATGCACTGAAAATATATACAGTAGAACCTTCATGGTTGGCCCCTCTCTACAATTACCACCTCTTTAAGTTGACGTAATTTTCATAGACTGGACATGCAGCACATGTACTCAATGGTAGCTCCTTAATTGACCACCTCCAGACGTTGACCAGTTTGTTACAGTCCCTTGGGTGGTCAACTTACAGAGGTTTTACTGCCTTTATCTCCCTCACTAATTGGGATTGTTTTGATCAATATAAAGTTTCTATGCACTTGAATAGAAATGAATGGATTTTTTCTCAATTTAGAGGAATTCTGGTAATTGAGGCCCTGGTAGACACCTTAAAAAGATAGCATTTTTTGTTGTATAGTAGAAATACAATGAAAACCAGGAAAACAAGCTATGTATGCAATTCACATTTTCTATTAGTCACATTAAATAGTAAAAAGAAATGTGAAATTAGGCTCAGTGCCTGTATACAGTGCTTATGGCACCAGCCACATACACAGAGGCTGGCGGATTTAAACCCAGCCCTGGCCAGCTGAACAACAATCACAACTGTGACAAAAAAATAGCCAAGCGTTGGTTGTGGCAGGCGCCTGTAGTCCCAGCTGCTTGGGAGGCTAAGGCAAGAGAATTGCTTAAGCTGAAGAGCTGGAGGATGCTGTGAGCCGTGACACCACTGCATTCTACCAAGGGTGACATAGTGAGACTGTGTCTCAAGAAAAAAAAAAAAAAAAAGAAAAGAAATGTGAAATTAATTTTAATAGCATACATTTAACTTGACATATCAAACTGTTATTTCAACATTACATTCTTTTTTTACACTAAATTTTCAAAATCCTGTGTATATTTTCCATTTAAAGCACATCTCAATTCAAACCACACTTCAAGTGCTCCACAGCCCCAAGTGGCTAGTGGCTACCATTACTAACCAAGTCTAGGAAAGCCCTACTCAAAGTGTGATCCCAGGGCAGGTACCATCTGGGATCCGCACAAAAACACAAATCCTCAATCCTCTCTTCAAGCTTAGCAAAGGAGAATAGTGCAAGAGGGCAAAAATCTGTCTTTTGCTAAGATCTCTAGGTCAATTTTGTACATCTGAAAGTCCTGCTCCATTGCTAATGTACTGATTTATGGCTGAACTGTTCTCACAAGGAAACTAACAGTCCAGGGTATGAAGAGGACGATTTATTTACTCTACCAAGCAATGCAAGGACAGCCAACTAAAATTAAAAGTTTTAAAAATATAAACTAGGCTCAGCACCTGTAGCTCAGCAGCTAGGGCAGCAGCCACATACACTGGAGGTGGCAGGTTTGAATCCAGCCCGGGCCTGCCAAACAACAATGACAACTACAACAAAAAAAAATTAAAAATTGCCAGGTGTTGTGGCAGACACCTCTAGTCCCAACTACTTGGGAGGCCAAGGTAAGAGAATTGCTTAAGCCCAAGAGTTTGAGACTGTTGTGAGCAGTAATGCCATGGCACCCTAATGAGGGTGACAAAGTAAGACTCTATCTTAAAATAAATAAATAACATAAAAAAATTAAACTAATACTTGAGCACATACAGTACTCCTATCGTTGTGCTAAGTCCTTCATTCATTTTTTCCTAACAAGAATCCTATATGGCAAGCACTATTTTCTCCATTTTTCACATAAAGAAATTAAAGGATCAGAGACTTTACCTTGCCAAGGCCAAAATCTACTAGGTGGAAATGCTTGAACTTTTAACACCAAAGCCACTTGTCTTAATCGGTATCTAACACTGCCTTCCTTGTGTGAAAAACCAACAATTAAGTGATCTTTGCAGTGCTGGAAATCAAACATGATACATGACATATGCTTAATAAATATCTGCTGAATAAAGAAAGGTGATCAATTTTGAACAATTCATCCTGGTAGGTGATTTACTCAATAAAATTGCTGAAAGCCCATTCTATGCCTGGCACCATTCTAAGGACAGGACAGCAGTGAACTGTAACAGTGTCTCTGTTTCCTGAAGCTTATATTCTAGTGGAAGACATCTGTAAAAAGAAAAAGAAAAGAAGCAGAGATATAAAGAAAATAAAATAACATTAAAGACTGACTGGAAATGACTGTGTTACTTCAGTTTGGGTACTCAGGGAAATAATAAATGTCTCTGAAGTGACATTTATTAAAGACATGAATGACAAAAGAGATCTAGCCATGCAAAGATCTGAAGGCAGAGCTGCAGGTAAGGAAAACAACTAGAAACAAAGGTCTTGGGATTAAAAACAAACTTAAGAAGGCCAGTATGACTCACATTTTGTTGAGAAAAGGAGAAAATGGTACAAGATGAAGTTGGAGGCGGCGCCCGTAGCTCAGTGGGTAGGGAGCCAGTCACATATACCCAGGCTGGCGGGTTTTAACCGGGTCCGGGTCAACTAAACAACAACGACAACTGCAACAAAAAAAAGCCAGGCGTTGTGGCGGGCACCTGCAGTCCCAGCTACTTGGGAGGCTGAGGCAAGAGAATCGCTTGAGCCCAAGAGTTTGAGGTTGCTGTGAGCTGTGATGCCGCAGCACTCTACCGAGGGCAACATAGTGAAATTGTTTCAAAAAAAAAGATAAAGTTGGAGAAGGAGGCAGGAACAGATCACATAGGAGCTTAGGGGACTAAATAAGGTGTCTGCATTTGTATATTAGGTATGAAAAAGCCATAGGATAGGAGCACTATATGAATGTATTGATACTGACATAGAAACAGAAAAAAGCTCTACCAGAACTCATCCCCATCCCAGCACAATTGCCATAGAAAGAAATTTTTTTAAAGCCACAGCTTTGTCTGGGGATACTACCAACCTCCCAAACAATTTTCCCCTAGAGCAAAAATTTAGGCAGCAAACTCAAACACACACCTTATCTCTCTGACCTTCCCAGTAATCCCTAAGTGTTCATACTTTTATCCCTAGGTCCCATTTATCCTCACCATTTACCTCTTCTAATGGAAACTGATAGTTTCCCAGCCATGCCTCCCTCCAACACCCTGCCTCATGCAGGGCCTCCCTAGGCTCCTCCTCCGCTTGCTTTAATCCTTGCTCCCAAGAAGCTCATCCAGTCTGGAAGGCTGAGCTCAGTTCATATACTTTTGAATACCAATTTTATGACAGGCACTGTGATCGCTGGGAGGACGATAAGAATCAGAAGGTCCCTGTTTTCTACCCAAATTCCATGGGCTACTGGGGTGAAAAGCAAAGGGAACTGTTCTTATTATTAAAACAATTTGTAGACCTGGGCATGATGGCTTATGCCTATAATCCCAGCATTCTGGGAGGCTGTGGCAGGAAGATCACTTGAGGCCAAAAAGTCAAGACTAGCCCGGGCAACACTGCAAAACTCTCATCTCTACAAAAAAAATAAGAAAAATTAGCCAAGCGTTACAGCGCAAACCTGTCGCTACTTGGGAGGTGGAGTCAGGAGGACCACTTGAGTCCATGAGTTAGATGTTGCCATGAGCTTTGATCATGCCAATACACTCCAGCCTGGGCAATGGACCAAATGTGGTCTCCACAACAAAAACACAAAAACAATTGTGAAAAGTAAGTTTCTAGCATAGTTGACACTCATGTGAAAAATAAACTTCTAGCATACTTAACACTCAGGCAATCCACAGAGAAACAATATGAGTGGTTCATCTACTGGGTGAAAATCCAAAGCTCAAAGGCAAACACAGATATGCCTATAGTTGGAGACATAAAAATATTCATTAAAAGAAACAAGTAAAAGAAAATTCAGTAACAGTACCTGCCACCAACAGATAGACTTAGCAGGCCTACTGTGACTTAATTTCAGCCATAATGATTTTCTTTAGAATACCACATTATTTGTGTTTGTTCCTAGTGTCAAGGCATTACACACAAACAATAACCCTGCCAAGTCTAGTAAATGCTAATGCAGTAAGTAGACTTTAAAAAGGAAATGCACTCATTGAAGATAAGAGAATTTCAAAATCAAAAAATGTTCCTGGCTTGGCACCCGTAGCACAATGGTTATGGCGCCAGCCACATACACCGAGGTTGACTGGTTCCAAACCGGCCTGTGCCAGGTAAACAACAATGACAACTACAACAAAAAATAGCCAGGCATTGTGGCGGGCGCTGGAGTCCCAGCTATTTGGGAGGCTAAGGCAAGAGAATCTCTTAAGCCCAAGTGTTTGAGGTTGCTGTGAGCTGGGATGCCATAGCACTCTAACGAAGGCAGCATAATGAAATTCTGTCTCAAAAAAAAAAAAAAAAAACACTAATGTTCCCACAGTGAAATAATTTATTAAGCCATGGGTCGATAACAAATGGTAAAATCATTAAGTGAAAGAACAATTGTGAGGGAACCGAATGTTCCAGTGTGTCAAGTATCATTCTATAGATTACTTCTAATTGCAATGAAGCAATAGGCAAACCTTTAAAATGAAGAAATCTGTCAGTTACCAGCTTAACCGAAAACCCAAATTTAGTTATCAGTTACAGCAATACAGTCTGACTTTAAGTGCCCCCTAATATGATGCAATACAAAGTCTACAACCTCATCTCTGAAACGCCAAAAATGGTCAGCACTAATCTAATCAAGACATTTGCCCTAAATTCCAGTTTATAAGAATTAGAGGAGGCAGGCTTTGGTGACTCACTGTCTGTAATGCAAGTGCTTTGGAGAAGCCAGACAAGATGCTTGCTCACTTAAGGCCGGAGTTAGAGACTAACCTCGGCAACAGAGATAGCTCCTATGTGGATTCATTTCAGTTTCTTTTGCTTTTTGACAACCTAGACAAGAATTTTTCTCTGTGCATTATAAGTTGTTTAGCACCCCTATGTCCCTACACACTAAACCTTTTTTTTTTTTTTTTTTTTTTGAGACAGAGTCTCACTTTGCCACCCTATATAGAGTACCGTGACATCATAGCTCACAGCAACCTCAAATTCTTGGACTTAAGCAATTCTCTTGCCTCAGCCTCCCAAGCAGCTAGGACTAGAGGTGCCCTCCACAAAGCCCAGCTATTTTTTTGGTTGTAGTTGTTGCTGTTGTTTGGCATTCCCAGCGTATACGTCTGGCGTCTAGCTGCTGAGATACAGGCACCCAGCCCCTACACACTATATCTTAATGAAGCTTCCCAGGGACTAACCAAATGCTTCTGTGTATTTCCCAAATACTCTCAGGTAAAAGAACCACCAGGGCTATTGATGTATTCCCCGTGATATTCATGCAGACTGCCAAAGACTGTTTTGTTTAGGTGGAAAGACGCACACAAGAAAAGGGGAGGGAACTAGTTCTTTTATTTATCTTTCCTTCTCCTAAAATATCATCTCTGCTTAAGAATTTCAAAAGACCTTGGGCGGCGCCTGTGGCTCAGTGGGTAGGGTGCCGGTCCCATATACTGAGAGTGGTGGGTTCAAACCCAGCCCCGGCCAAATTGCAACAAAAAAAATAGCTGGGCGTTGTGGCGGGCACCTGTAGTCCCAGCTACTTGGGAGGCTGAGGCAAGAGAATCGCCTAAGCCCAGGAGTTGGAGGTTGCCGTGAACTGTGTGACACCACAGTACTCTTCAATGGGCAATAAAATGAAACTTTCTCTTAAAAAAAAAAAAAAAAAAAAAAAAAGGGAATTTCAAAAGACCTAAAAACTACTACTTGGCAGAAATGCATTTGGAATTTACAAGTAGAATCCACCTAAGTCCTGATTGGACTTAATAACTCTCTTTTAACCTAGTCTGTTTTGTAATTAGAGGAATATCTATTAAGAAATACAAATTACAATATGAAATATACAAAGACTGTCCAGAAAGTATCCCGCCATGTATGTCTCTAGTTTGCGTATTACATGGCTGGATACTTTCTGGACAGCCCTGGTATGTATGACATTAATACTAAACAAATACATAAATTCCACAAATAAAATGTATCAGAATATAAACAGTTGTGTTTGGACAGCTCCACATACTACCTCAATATTTTTTATTTCAGATTAGTGAGGGAACATATGATTAGGTTACACTGTGTGTGTATGTCAGTAAAAGTCCCAAGTTGTATTTGAGTTCTTCACCTAAAACGTGTGTCATATACCCCTACATTGTACCCAACAGGTGGGAGCTTACTGAGCTCCTCCCCCCACATTGTGCTTTTCCTCTCATGTGGGCCTGTAATTGTTCATCTAGTAGTTTCAAATCAATACTGAGTATATGGGATGTTTGCTTTTCCATTTTTGAGATACTTTACTAAGGAGAATGCTCTTTATCTCCATCCAGGTAAATATAAAAGACATAAAGTCTCCATTTTTTATGGCTCAATAGTATTCCATGGTATACACATATCACAGTTTGTTAATCTATTCCTGTGTTGATGGGCACTTGGGTTATTTCCACGTTTGCAATTGTGAAATGAGCTGCTATAAACATTCAAGTGCAAATGTCCTTATGGTAAAATGTTTTTTTTTTTCTTATGAGTAGATGCCTAGTAATGGGATTACAAGATCAAATGAAAGGTCTACTTTTAGTTCTTTGAGGATTATCCATGTTTCTTTACAAAAAGGAAAAAAAATTTTAAGGCCAAAGATTTTCATTTTATACCTGCTCTAAACTTCCATGAGAATTAGCTATTTGCTTGATTTCTCTTCCCTACTCCTAAAACATCCCAACTTCTCAAGAGCTGCAAATTAACGTACTTCTCTCATTAAGCACGTATCAAAAAAATCATTGCAATGTATTAAATATGCCATATGTAAGTAGATAATGATCAGTAATTACACTCTTACAACAAAAATTTAGGAGAGAAAGCTTATAAAATCGGTGTTCGGTAGCAAAAGACAACATGAAAGCAATTAACAGTTCTTTTTGTCATATTATCCAGAATTATGAAGATGATGCACGCTGAGACAATTTTCCTCACCTAGGAGACTCAGTCGTATAATTAAACAGCTAAAGTTTTGTTTGTTTATTTTTGGTTTTTATCAAGCAGCAGTTTTAACTGAAAATAGTCATCTCTACAAGGCGTTTAATGTTCTTACTATCTGGTTCCTTTTCTTTTTTTTGAGACAGAGTCTCACTATGTCGCCTTCAGTAGAGTGCTGTAGTATCACAGCTCAAGCAACCTCAAACTCTTGAGCTCAAGCTATTCTCTTGCCTCAGCCTCCCAAGTAGCTGGGACCATGGGCACCCACCACAACACCCTGCTATTTTTTTGTTGCAGTTGTCATTGTTGTTTTGCAGGCCCAGGCCGGCTCAAACCGGCCAGCCTCAGTGTATATGGCCAGCGCCTCACTGACTGAGCTACAGGCTCAGCTACGGGACCCCCTATTTGGTTCTTTTTAAAAAGAAAATAGTTTAATATATTTAAAAGCCTGGGAAAATAACCAAAAAATTCTAATTTACTATTTAATTTTCTTTAAGCTTCATGTATATACAATACACTTCATCACATAAAAGAAAAACAAATTTGTATTTGTTAGCAATAGTGTCTTTACTTTTAATGCTAAGTCTTCTCCATTACAGTTCCCAACTTCTTTGCCAAATTATATACTATTAGGTCTACTGGTCCTAAAGATGTAAAAATAAATTGCGTAATCTGCAGTGCCATCTAATGGCAAAAAGCAAGCACCACATCCCAAAAATTATTCCAAGCATCCTTCCTCCTCAAGGAGAACTGGGGGAAAACAGACCTTTGGAATTGTTTTTTTTTTTTTTTTGAGACAGAGTTGCACTTTGTCGCCCTGGGTAGAGTGCCATGGCATCACAGCTTACAGCTACCTCAAACATTTGGGCTTAAGCGATTCTCTTGCCTCAGCCTCCCAAGTAACTGGGACTACAGGCACCCGCCACAATGCCTGGGGCTACTTTTTGGTTATAGTTGTCACTGTTGTTTGGCAGGCCCGGGCTGGATTCAAACCTACCAGCTCCAGTGTATGTGGCTGGCGCCCTAGCTGCTGAGCTACGAGCGCCAAGCCAAAGACCTCTGGAATTCTTAATGACCACTTGGCCAGGACAACCATCTGGAAATGTATAGCAAGGTTCTCAAGGCTCAAGAGCATAGAGCAAAAAATGTTGAGCTCTTGGGGGAAAGATGAATAGAAGCCTAAAGAACAATATAATGCAAGAAATACAAGAGCTTTGGTAAAAGTAAATATGAAGGCATTTTTTAAAACGTAATCATGTAAGCAATCTTTTAGCATAAAGGAGACTGAAAAACCAAGAAACAAGAACAGGCAGAGTGATATGAGACAAGGAATGAAATCACCTAGTGACATTCAAGAGACAAATAAATATTCAGAAAGACGAAAAAGAATAGGCAGAGGCAAGTCCTTGCAAAAGAGACATCGACAACTTAAAAGCCCCATTTTTTTCCCTGGAAGAAGAGGCACTGAGCAAATTAAGAGCAGCCTATGGGGAGAATACATAAGCCATATAGTATTTAGTATGTATTACTGGAGCATTTTTCACACAAGGACGAGAGGAAAGTCATTTTTTCTAAAGATAAATTCCTGTATGCTGTCATGATTTATAGCCAAAGTCTACAAAAACAAGAATAGGAGACAGGAATCTTATCCTTGAGGAATAATAGATAAGAGATACAGAATTAGAAAACTGCTAAACCGTCTGGAGTTAAAAGCAAACTGGAGGAAAAAAAGACAAGATGCTAAAGACAGGAAAGAGGCCAGGCACAGTGGCTCACACCTGTAATCCTAGCACTCTGGGAGGCCAAGACAGGTGGACTGCTTGAGCTCAGGAGTTCAAGACCAGCCTTAGCATGAGTAAGACCTGGTCTCTACCAAAAATAGAAAAAATTAGCTGGGCACTGCAGTGGGTGGCTAAGTCTCAGCTACTTCGGGAAGGCTGCAGGAGGAGGATCACTTGAGCCCAGGAGTTTGAGGTTGCTGTGAGCCTGGCTGACACCACAGCACTCTAGCCTGAGAACAGAGAGACTAGGTCTTAAAACAAAACAGAGCTCATGAGTTTGAGACCAGCCTGAGCAAGAGAGAGACTCCATCTCTACTGAAAATGAAAAACTGAGGCAAGAGGATCACTTTAGCCCAAGAATTCAACGTTGCTCTGAGCGATGACGCTATGGCACTATACCCAGGGCTACAAAGTGATGCTCTATCACAAAAAATAAAAAATAAAAAAACAAAGTTAAGAAGGTTAAGATTAGGAAAAGAATTTTAAATTACCAAAACAGGTACTATTTAGAATATACAAGGAATTCTCATAAATCATTAAAACAAAACAGAAACTGGAGAAAAGATATAGTAGAAAATTCAGAGAAGGGCAAAGCCAAATAGTAAGTATCAGAAGAGATGCAATCTCTCTGGTTTTCAGGGACTTAAAAACCAAACATTGAGAAACCACTTTACACTCATCAGGCTGGCAAAAATTGCAAAGTCCAAAAATATTCAGAGCTGACAAAAATTCATGGAAACAGAAACAAGTATGCATTGCTACTAAGAATATACATTGACATCACCGCTTTGGAGAGCAATCTTGCTGTCTCTAATGAAATTCAGTGTGAGTCTTTAAGCGTGTATCCTATGACCAGCACATACACACACAGTCATATGCCACATAACATTTTGGTCAACAGACTGCATATACAACAATGCTACCACAATATTTTAACAGAGCTGAACAATTCCTATTGTCTAGTGACATCTTAACTATCTATTCTAACATCTTCAGTGTAGCACAACACATTACTCAAATGTTTGTGGTGATGTTGGTATAAACAAAACAACTACACTTCCAGTCCTATAAAAGTATTTCAAACAAAATTACATACAGTACAAAATACTTAATAGTGATAGTAAATGACTATGTTACTGGTTTATATATATATTTCCTATGCTATGCTTTTTTATCGTTATTTTACAGTATACTCTTATTTAAAAAATAAAATAAGGGGGTGCCTGTAGCTCAAGGAGTAGGGCACCGGCCCCATATACTGGAGGTATCAGTTTGAAACCCAGCCCCGGCCAAAAACTGCAAAAAAAAAAAAAATATTAAAATTAAAAAAAGAATAAAGAAGTGAAATGTAAAACTTCTAGAAGTCTTTAGGTATTCCAAAAGAAGGCATTGCTATCATAAGAGATGACAGCTGCACGGGTGTTACTGTCTCTAAAGACCTTCCAATGGGATAAGATGTAGAGGTAGAAAACAGTGATATTGATAATCTTGACCATGTACAGAGCTAAGCTAATACTTGTGAGATGGAGTCTTACTCTGTTGCTATGGCTAGACTGCAGTGGTGTCATCGTAACTTACTGTACTCTCAAACTCCCCAGGCTCAAGCCATCCTCCTACCTCAGCCTCCTAAGCAACTGGGACAAGTATGTGTCACCATGCCTGGCTAATTTTCTTCTATTTTTAGTAGAGAAAAGGTCTTGCTCTTGCTCAGGCTGGTCTTGAACTCCTAAGCTCAATGGATCCTCCTGCCTCAGCCTCCCAGAGCAGAGCACTAGGATTACAGAGGTGTGAGCCACTACTCCTGGCTTTGTCTTAGTTGTAAACAAAAACGTTTTAGGGTGGCACCCGTTGCTCAAAGGAGTAGGGTGCTGGCCCCATATGCTGGAGGTGGTGGGTTCAAACCCAGCCCCGGCCAAAAACTGCAAAAAAAGAATTTTTTTAAATTAGAAGAAAAAGAAAATTTTAACAGAATAGAAAAAAGGTTATAGAATAAGGATTTAATTTTTAAAATTTCTGTACATATATATTATATAAAGTATGTTTTAAGATAAGTGTTAAGACAAAAGTCAGAAATTTTTTAAAAATTAAGTATTAGTTACAGAAAACAAGATTAATTTATTATTGAAGAAAAAAAATGTTTATAAATTTAGTGTAACGTTAAGTGTACGTTTCTAAAGTCTATAGTTCAGTGATGTCCTAGGTCTTCACATTCACTGACTCACTGATTCACCCACAGCAATTTCCAGTCTGGCAAACTCTATTCAGAAAAAGTGCCCTAACTTTTATACTTTATTTTCACTGTCCCTATGTAACTTAGATATGTTTAAATATACAAACACCACTGTATTTTAATTACCTACAGTATTCAGTACAATAACATTCTGTACAGGTATGTAACCTAGAGAGCAACAGGCTATAACATATAGCCTAAGTATGTAGCAGGCTATACCCCCTAGATTTGTTCAAGTAAACTCAATGGATGTTCACACAACAAAATAGCCTGTATCTCCTATGACCCAGCAGCCTCACACCTGGTGCTCTAACCCTGTACAGGCATACAAGGAGAGAAGAACAAAGTTATTGTCGACACAACCCCGGAGTTGTATATACTGACAAACAACAAATGTCCATCTTTAGTGAAAAAGACTCATACAACATATTCTATCATCCTTCCCTTGTACAATTTGCTCCCCCTGGCTAGAAAGCTCTTGCTTCTAGACATAAAGATGCTTTGCTCTTTAACTTTATTTATTCTAGTATCTGCTCAACTTGTCCTCTACTCTCTACTCAGAGGTCTTCCCTGACTGCTAATCTAGAACAGTTGATCCCTCAACCCAGAAGCTCTCTGATTTCAATATTCTTAATTTTTCTGTATAATACTATTAACAACATTACTATTCTAATACACATGTGTTTATAGTCCATATTTCCTGATTATAATTTAAGGTCCAGGGACTTCACTTTTTTTTTTGTTTTTTTTTTTTTTGAGACAGAGCCTCAAGTTGTTGCCCTGGGTACAGTGCTGTGGCATCACAGCTCACAGCAACCTCCAACTCCTGGGCTCAGCGATTGTCCTGCCTCCGCCTCCCACGTAGTTGGGACTACAGGTGCCTGCCACAACACCTGGCTATTTTTTGGTTGCAGCCATCATTGTTTGGCGGCCCAGGCTGGATTCGAACCCACCAGCTCAGGTGTATGTGGCTGGCGCCTTAGCCGCTTGAGCCACAGGCACCGAGCCTTTTTTTTTTTTTTTTCTGGAGACAGAGTCTTACTATTTCACCCTTGGTAGAGTGCATCAAAACTCACAGCAACCTCAAACTCTTGGGCTTAAGTGATTCTCTTGCCTCAGCTTCCCAAGTAGCCCACAACAACGCCCATCATAATCAATTTCACTAAAGTTAATATGAAGGAGAAAATTCTGAAAGCAGCCAGACGAAAGAAAACCATCACCTACAAGGGCAAGAATATTAGAATAACTGCAGGACTCTCTGCTGAAAGCTTTCAATATAGAAGAGGATAGTCTTCGACTTTTAATCTCCTAAAACAAAATAACTTTCAATCCAGGATCCTATACCCAGCTAAACTGAGTTTCATTTATGACGGAGAAATTAAATTATTCAATGACATTCACATGTTGAAGAAATTTACCATAACTAAACCAGCTCTCCAGGATATTCTCAGACTTATCCTGCATAAAGACCAGCATAATCCTCCACCACAAAAGTAAGCCCACGCAGAAAATTTTGATCAAATTCCAACTTCCACAGTCGCAAAAGAATTAAAAATGTCCACCGGACTCTCGAAAGGCTTATCAATATTCTTAATTAATGTGAATGGTTTAAATTGTCCTCTAAAGAGGCACAGGTTGGCTGATGGTATACAAAAACTCAAGCCAGATATTTGCTGCATACAAGAATTGCATCTAACATTAAAAGATAAATATAGGAACGGCACCTGTGGCTCAGTGAGTAGGGCGCCAACCTCATATACCAAGGGCAGCATATTCAAATCCGGCCTGCAAAAACTGCAACAAAAAATAGCCAAGCATTGTGGTGGGCGCCTATAGTCCCATCTACTATGGAGGCTGATGGAGGAGGATCACCTAAGCCCAGGAGCTAGAGGTTGCTGTGAGCTGTGACACCACGGCACTCTACCGAGGGTGACAAAGTGAGAATCTGTCTCCACAAATAAATAAATAAATGAATAAATAAATAAATGTCAAATATAGACTCAAGGTGAAGGGATGGTCATCTATACTCGACACAAATGGAAAGCAGAAAAAAGCAGGCGTTGCAATCCTATTCTCAGACGCAACAGGCTTTAAACCCACCAAAAAAAGGAATGATAAAAATGGACACTTCATATTTGTTAAGGTAATACTCAATATGATAATATCAATTATTAATATTTATGCATCCAACCAGAACACACCTCAATTTATAGGAGAAATTCTAACAGACGTGAGCTACTTGATTTCCTCCACTTCCATAGTAGGTGGAGATTTTAACAACCATTTAGCAGTGCTGGATAGATCCTCCAAAAAGAAGCTAAGCAAAGATGTTTTAGATTTAAACTCAATCACTCAACATCAGGACTTAACAGACATCTACAGAACATTTCGTCCCAACAAAACTGAATACACATTCTTCTCATCAGCCAACAGAACATACTCGAAAATCGACCACATCCTACGTCACAAATCTAACCTCAGCAAATTTTAAAAAATAGAAATTATCCCTTGCATCTTCTCAGACCATCATGGAATAAAAGCTGAACTCAATAACAATAGGAACCTGCATACCCATACAAAAACGTGGAAGCTAAACAACCTTATGCTGAAGGATAGATGGGTTACAGATGAGATTAAGAAAAACAAATCACAAAATTTTTGGAACAAAACAACAATCAAGACATGAATTATCAGAACCTCTGGGATACTGCAAAGGCAGTCCTAAGAAAGAATTTATAGCACCGCAAGCCTTCTTCAAGAAAATGTAAAGAGAGGAAGTTAATAACTTAATGGGACATCTCAAGTAACTGGAGACGGAAAAACATTCCAACTCCAAACCCAGGAGAAGAAAAGAAATAACCAAAATCAGAGCAGAATTAAATAAAATTGAAAACAAAAGAATTATACAACAGATCAATAAATCCAAAAGTTGGTTTTTTGAAAAGATCAATAAAAAAGATAAATCTTTGGCAAACCTAACCAGAAAAAAAAGAATAAAATCTCTAATTTCATAAATCAGAAATGGTAACAATGAAACAACAGACCCCTCAGAAATTCAAAAGATCCTTAACGAATACTACAAGAAACTCTACTCTCAGAAATATGAAAATCTGAAAGAAAATGACCAATACTTGGAAGGATGCCACCTACCAAGACTTAGCCAGAACAAAGTAGAAATGTTGAACAGGCCTATATCAAGTTCTGAATCGCATCAACTATACAAAATCTCTCTAAAAACAAAAGCCCAGGACCAGATGGCTTTATATCAGAATTCTACCAAACCTTTAAAGAAGAACTAGTGCCTATATTACTAAACCTCTTCCAAAACATAGAAAAAGAAGGAATACCACCCAACACATTCTACAAAGCAAACATCACCTTGATCCCCAAACCAGGGAAAGATCCAACAAGAAAAGAAAACTACAGACCAATATCACTAATGAATATTGATGCTAAAATACTCAGTAAGATCCTAACAGAATCCACGACCAAGTGGGATTTATCCCAGGGTCTCAAGGCTGGTTCAATATAACATAAATCTATAAACGTAATTCAGCACATAAACAAACTAAAATAAGAACCATATAACTCTTTCAATTGATGCAGAAAAAGCTTTTCATAATATACAGCATCCCTTCAAGATCAGAACACTTAAGAAAATTGGCATAGAACGGACATTTCTTAAACTGATAGAGGCCATCTACAGCAAACCCACAGCCAATATCGTATTGAACGGAGTTAAATTGAAATCATTTCCACTTAGATCAGGAACCAGGCAAGGTTGTCCATTGTCTCCATTGCTCTTTAACATTGTAATGGAAGTTTTAGCCATTGCAATTAGGGAAGAAAATTCGATCAAGGGTATCCACATAGGGTCAGAAGAGAACAAACTTTCACTCTTCGCAGATGATAATATGATCATATATCCAGAAAACACTAGGGACTCTACTACAAATCTTTTAGAAGTAATCAAGGAATACAGCAATGTCTCAGGCTACAAAATCAAAACCCACAAATCTGTAGCCTTTATATATACCAACAATAAGCAAGCTGAAAAAACAGTCAAGAACTTTATTCCTTTCAAAGTACTGCCAAAGAAGATGAAATATTTGGGAGTACTGTATATACTTGAGTATAAGCCAAGTTTTTTCGGCACAAAATTTGTGCCAAGTTTGGGTTTTTCGGCACAAATTTTGGTATACCTAACAAAGGACGTGAAAGATCTCTACAAAGAGAACTATGAAACTTTAAGAGAAGAAATAGCTGAAAATGTTAACAAATGGAAAAATATACCATGCTCATGGCTGGGAAGAATCAACATTGTTAAAATGTCTATGCTACACAAAGCAATATATAATTTTAATGCAATTCCTATTAAAGCACCATTGTCATACTTTAAAGATGCTGAAAAAATACTTTGCTTTATATGGAATCAGAAAAAACCTCGAACAGCCGAAACATTACTCAGCAATAAAAACGAACAAGGAGGAACCACGCTACCAGACCTGAGACTGCACTATAAACCAATAGTGATCAAAACAGCATGGTACTGGCACAAAAACAGACAAGTAGATGTCTGGAACAGAATAGAGAACCAAGAGATGAATCCAGCTACTTACCGTTATTTGATCTTTGACAAGCCAATTAAAAACACTCAGTGGGGAAAAGACTCCCTATTTAACAAATGGTGCTGGGTGAACTGGTTGGCGATCTGTAAAAGACTGAAACTGGACCCACACCTTCCACCATTAACTAAGATAGACTCTCAATGGATAAAAGATTTAAACTTAAGACATGAAACTATAAAAATACTTGAAGGAATCGGCCTGGATGAATATTTCATAAGGAGGACTCCTAGGCAATTGAAACAGTAATAAAAATACACTACTGGGACCTGATAAAACTAAAAAACTTCTGCACAGCCAAGAACATAGTAAGTAAAGCAAGCAGACAGCCCTCAGAATGGGAGAAAATATTTGCAGGTTGTACCTCTGATAAAGGTTTAATAACCAGAATCCACAGAGAACTCAAACACATTAGCAAAAAAAGAACACATGATCCCATCTCAGGGTGGGCAAGGGACTTGAAGAGAAACTTCTCTAAGGAAGACAGATGCATGATCTACAGACACTTGAAAAAAAACTCATCATCCTTAATCATCAGAGAAATGCAAATCAAAACTACTTTGAGGAGAGGATTAAAGATTGCGGCCGAGTAACAGCTTCCCTGCAACTGGGCACAGTGAGTCTGGGGAGACAGGACTCCAGGCATCTCTGGCCGGTGGGATCTGCCTATAATAATCCCTTTGAGGATACAGAAAGCCAGCAAGGGACTTCTGGACCACAAGAGGAGGACAAAAACAGTGGAGAACTGGCAAGTGGTTGCATGTGTTCGATTGACCTAATCACCCCAGCAACCGTGAGTACAAGCAGCAGTGAGACTGCAAACCAGAAGGGCCTTACCTGTGAACTGTTTTGGTGTTTTTGGACTTGGCACTCAGTTGAACTGCCTTGGGGAGAGCTTGAGCAGGAGTGTGGAGAACTTTGGGCATT
>CAUYPK010023413.1:0-34000 GCA_963574355.1 Loris lydekkerianus
AGTGTTCTGATCATGAAGGGATGCTGGATATTATCAAAAGCTTTTTCTGCATCAATTGAAAGAATCATATGGTTCTCATTTTTAAGTTTATGTGTTGAATCACATTTATAGATTTACGTATATTGAACCAGCCTTGAGACCCTGGGATAAATCCAACTTGGTCCTGGTGTATAATTTTTTTGATGTGTTTTTGAATTCTGTTTGTTAGGATCTTATTGAGTATTTTAGCATCTATATTCAGTAGTGATATTGGTAAATAATTTTCTTTTCTTGTTGGGTCTTTCCCTGGTTTGGGGATCAGGACGATGTTTGCTTCATAGAACATGTTGGGTAGTCTTCCTTCTTTTTCTACATTTTGGAACAGGTTGAGTAATATAGGTACTAGTTCCTCTTAAAAGGTTTAGTAGAACTCTGGCATGAAGCCATCTGGTCCTGGGCTTTTCTTTTTAGGTAGATTTTGTATGGTTGATGCTATTTTGGAACTTGATATTGGCCTGTTCAACATTTCCACTTGATTCTGGCTAAGTCTTGGAAGGTAACGTGCTTCCAAGTATTGGTCAATTTCCATCACATTTTCATATTTCTGAGAATAAAATTTCTTGTAATATTCATTAAGGATTTTTTGAATTTCTGAGGAGTCTGTTGTTATTTCATCTTCGCTGTTTCTCACTGATGAAATTAGAGATTTTACTCTTTTTTTCCTGGTTAGGTTAGCCAAAGGTTATCTATTATATTGACCTTTTCAAAAAACCAACTCTTTGATTTATTGATCTGTTGTATAATTCTTTTGTTTTTAATTTCACTTAATTCTGCTCTAATTTTGGTTATTTATTTTGTTCTACTGGGTTTGGGGTTGGAATGTTCTTCCTTTTCCAGTTGCTTGAGATGTCCCATTATGTTGTTAACTTCCTCTATTTCCATTCTCTTAGAGGATGGCTTACAGTGCTATAAATACTGCCTTTGCGGTATCTCAGAGGTTCTGATAATTCATGTCTTCATTGTCATCTTGTTCCAAAAGTTTGGCAGTTTTCTTCTTAATCTCATCTCTGACCCAGCTATCATTCAGCATAAAGTTATTATATGAGTATGCAGATTCCTGCTGTTACTAAGTTCAACTTTTATTCCATGGTGGTCCAAGAAGATGCAAGGAAAAATTTCTATTCCTTTAAATTTACTGAGGTTAGATTTGTGACCTAAGATGTGATTGATTTTGGAGTATGTTCTATGGGCTGATGAGAAGCATGTGTATTCAGTTTTGTTGGGATGAAACGTTCTATAGATGTCTGCTAAATCCAAATGTTGGATGGTTAGGTTTAAATCTAAAATTTCTTTGCTCAGCTTCTTATTGGAGGATCTATCCAACACTGCCAAAGGAGTGTTGAAATCTCCGATTATTATGAAGCTGGAGGAAATCAAGTTGCTCATGTCTGTTAGAGTTTCTCTTATAAATTGAGGCACATGCTGAGGTGCATAAATATTAATAATTGAAATCTCATCATATTGAGTATTATCCTTAACAAATATGAGTGACCATTCTTATCCTTCCTAACTTTTGTTGGTTTAAAGCCTATTGTGTCTGCAAATAGAATTTCAACACCTGCTTTTTTATGAATACCATTTGCCTGAAATATAGATGACCATCCTTTCACCTTGAGTCCATATTTATCTTTTAAGGTAAGATGTGACTCTTGTATGCAGAAAATATCTGGCCTGAGTTTTTGCATCCAGTTAGCTAACCTGTGCCTCTTTAGAGGACAGTTTAAGCCATTCATATTAATGGAGAATATTGGTAAGTCTGGTAAAATTTTGGGTATAGAGTTTTTAGAAAGTCCAGTGGACATTTTTAATCCTTTCACCACTGTGGAAGTTGGAGTTTGATCAAAAGTTTCTGAGTGAGTTTACTTTTGTGGTAGAGGATTGGGCTGGTCATTATGGAGGATAGGTCTGAGAATATCTTGAAGAGCTGGTTTAGTTATGGCAAATTTCTTCAACATATGAATGTAAGACACAATGATCTTAAGTGTGTATGCACTAAACAGCAGGGCATCAGCATACTAGAAGAAGATACCGGAGCAGAGAAATACATTAATGAACAATTACAACTGGGGCTTTTAACATTCCTCTCTCAGTATTGACAGAATGACCACATACAAAACCAGCAAGGATACAGAAAAAGTGAACAACAACATCAACCAAGCGGAACTGACATTTACAGAGCCCTTCACCCAGTAGTAGTAGGATATGCATCTTCCTTTTGCACACACAGAACAGTGACCAAGGTGAACCATATTCTGGGCCATAAAATAAGTTTTTATAAACCTAAAGGGAATTAAGTCAGACAGAAAGATCTTGAGGAAATCCCCAAACACTCGGGAAAGTAAACACATATCTAAGTGACTAACTAGTCAAAGAAATCGAAAGGCAAATTAAAAGTACTTTAATTGAATAAAAATCAAAGGACAATATATCTGAACCTGGGGATCCCACTGAAGTAATACTCAACAGGAAATTTGTATGTACTGAATACCTAGGAAAGAAACTGGAAAAAGAAGAAATTAAATCCAGTAAGAGGGAGGGAGTGGGATGTGAAGAAATTCCTAACGCAGAAAAAAGAAAACCAGAGAAAGGAGATAGACACAAATTAGCAGCAGTGGGAAGGAGGCTGGTGAAATGCCTACAGATTTTACAACATTAAAAGGATCAGAGGGAAAAGTTTTGCAATAAATTTGATAGCTCAGATAAATGGTCAAATTTATTAAAGAATATAAACTACCAAAGCTTACTCAAGAAGATACAGATAACCTGAATAGCCTTATATCTGTTAAAGAAATTAAATATCTTGTTAAAAACCTTTCCACAAAGAGAACTATCTGCCCAGATGACTTCACTGGTAAATTATACCAAGTATTTATGGAATAAAATATCAATTCACATAAACTTATTCGGGAAATAGGAAGACATGTCTCAATTTGTTCCATAAAGTCAGGATTACTCCATGTCAAAACCGAAGACATTACAAGAAAAGAAAAAAAAGATCTGACCAAAATCACTCACAAACATAAATGAAAAAGTTCCAAATTTTTAGCAAACTGACTACTATAATATGTAAAAAGGGAAATACATCATGACCAAGTAGGGTTTATCCTAAGAAAGCAAGACTGGTTTAACATTCGAAAATCTATCAACATATTTTACCACATTAACAAATTAAAATAGAAACACCACATGGATTGTTTCAATAAATCTAAATAAAAGCATTTAACAAAATCCCCTAGCCATCCGTGATAAAAACTCTCAGCAACCTTCCTCTAACTTATAACGGGCATCTTTGAAAAACGTTTACTATTTCTCCAACTAGTGACATGAACAAACAAGAAATTCACTGCCACCACCTCTATTCAAACCACACTGAGGGCTCTTGCCAATAGAATAAGGCAAGAAAACGGAAAGGCATTCAGACTGATAAGGAATAAGTAAAACTGTCTTTATGTGCAGACCACACAATATAGAGAGAAAACGAAGAAATCTATAAAGAAGATACTAGAACTGAAAGTGAATTTAGCTAGGTTACAAGATATAAAATCAATTTTATTTCTGCATACTAGCAATAAATAATCAGACTTTGAAATTACATATGAAATACTATAAAGTCTGACAAAAGATATGCAAGATCTGTGCACTAAAAACGAAAAAACATTGCTGAAAGAATTAAAGAAAACCTGCATAAATGAAAAAATATATTGTGA
The DNA here is from genome assembly GCA_963574355.1 of Loris lydekkerianus. Taxonomy (NCBI): domain Eukaryota; kingdom Metazoa; phylum Chordata; class Mammalia; order Primates; family Lorisidae; genus Loris; species Loris lydekkerianus. Next base: position 3,747 of record CAUYPK010023413.1, read on the forward strand.
TTTAGATGTCAACTTTCTCCAAGTTGTTCAAGACAACTGTAATCAAAAATATTAGCAACCTTATTCTAAAGTTCATATGGAAAGACCAGGAATTTAGAACAGCCAAAACAACTCTGACAAAGAATGTAAGTTGAAGGACTAACACCACCTGATTTCAATACTTATTATAAAGCTGTAGTAATTAAAACAGTATGGTATTCATGTACAGATACACAAAAAAATAGAAAGCCCAGAAATGAAGACCACACACATGTGCACAACTGATTTTTGACAAAGCTACAAAGACAGTTCAGTGGAAAAGAATCTCTTCAACAAATGTTGCTGGAATTATCTAATCTGTAGGCAAAATAGTAAACTTTGCTCCATACTTGTACCATATAAAAAAAATTAACTCAAAATGAAACATAAATTTAAATGTAAAACATAAAGCTGTAAAACTTCTAGAAGAAAACACAGGAGGCCTTGGATTAAGCGAAGATTCTTTAGGAACAATACCAATAGCAAAATTCATAATAGAAAGTTTTAATAAATTAGACTTCATCAAAATTAAAAATTGCTTGCCCTTTGAATAAGACAAGCCACAGACTAATTTGCAAATTACATGTCTACTAAAGGACTGATATCTAGAACATAAAGAACTTTCAAAACAATTTTTAAAAATAAAAATTTTAAGACAATGGGCGTAAGATCTGAACAGACATTTCACCTAAGATTTACCCATATAATGGCAAAGAAACACATGAAAAGATGCTGAAAGCCAGTAGTCATTAGAGAAATGCAAATTAAAACCACCTACTAGAACAGCTGAAATTAAAAAGACTGGCCATACCATGTGTTGGCAAGGATGTGGAGAAACTAGCATTCTCATACACTGCTAGTGGGAATTCAAATGACATAATCATTAAAAAAAAAAAAAAAAAAGTTTAGCATTTCCTTAAATAAACATACACCTGTTTATGTTTAAACACAAAACCTGACCCAGGTTTTTACTCAAAAGAAATCAAAGCATGTGTTCTTGCATACAAGTGGTAACACTAACTTCACCAGTCAAGGTGCCAAACTGGAAACAACACAAACAACCATCAACATGTAACAACAAACATACCAAAGGGTGGAGAACCTGCGACCTAGGGCCACAAGTGGCCTTCCAGAGCCCCAAGTGCAACCCCCCCGACCAAATCCAAGCTTTGTTCTGTAAAATCTAGATTCAGTCAAAAGGCTGCACTCAAGGATTCAGAAGGCCACATGTGGCCCCAAAGCCATAGGGTCCCCCCTACCCCTACATGCTGAGGAAACTACAGTAAAAAAGGTAAGAGTCTATCTATACAAAATTCTAAAAAACACCAAAAATCCTTGACTTACAGTGGGGCTATGTCCTGATAAACCCATCATAAGTTGAAAACCTCCTAAGTTCAAAGACATTGGTACACTAACCTAACATCACCTAATCAAGCCCATGTTAAATGTGCTCTGAACCGGTAACTGCACCAGGCCTATCTTGTAAGCGTTGAAAAGTTCAGGTAATTCTGTTGAACACTGTACCAAAAGTGAAAAGCAGAACGGTTATACATGTATGTATTCAAGTACAGTTACTACTGAATGGGAATTGTTTTGCACCATTGTATAAAGTCGAAAAAGTCAAAATAAACAAATGTACAGTGAAAGAAAGCAGATCAGTGGTTTCTTGGGGTTAAGGAGAAGTGGAGGGAGGGAATCAGAGGGGCAAGAGAGAACTCTGAGGGTGAACAACATGTCTGCAGTCGTGACAGGTGATTTCATGGGTGTGTACGGATGGCAAACCTTATTAATCTGCACACAGTGCACTGCTGTTCAGGAAGCTGAACAGTCAGGACTTGGCAGTGACCTGGTGTGGGTGGGGACAAGAAGGAAGAACCACAGCTGACAAAGACTGCCAGGTTCCCTGGGAAACGAAATAAAAGTGGTGTCAGCACAATCTCATAAACTTGAGGCAGTGACTTGCCACATTTGCTCACTTGAGTTGTGAGCTTTCACTCAGTAAATCATCAAAATGCCCTTCCACTATCACAAACAAGTTACGCCTTCCCCCGTCTGCCAACATCCCCACATTTACTCTACAGCAGGTGGTTTTTCCTCGAATATGTGTACATGCTCTCCTAGCTCTTCCTTTCCACCTTTGTCGCCTTCCGTTTCATTTCTCTGGAAGGAAGTGTCGTCCTCTCTTGCTTTATTCCATATAGAGCCCCATGCTTACGGCAGCGCACTAGTGAGACACCATGTGCTACACAGGGCACCAGAGACACCACGTGCCATGCAGGGCAGTGTGCCAGTGAGACACGGTGTGCCACACACAATACTAGTGAGATGCTGTATGCCCCACATTATGCTAGTGAGATGCCATGCACCACATGCCACACATTACACTAGTGAGATGCCGTGTGCCCCACATTACGCTAGTGAGATGCCGTGTGCCCCACATTACACTAGTGAGATGCCGTGTGCCACACATTACGCTACTGAGATGCCATGTGCCCCACATTACGCTAGTGAGATGCCGTGTGCCCCACATTATGCTAGTGAGATGCCGTGTGCTCCACATTACACTAGTGAGATGCCGTGTGCTCCACATTACACTAGTGAGATGCCATGCAACACATGCCACACATTACACTAGTGAGATGCCACGCAACACATGCCACACATTACACTAGTGAGATGCCATGTGCCCCACATTACACTAGTGAGATGACGTGTGCTCCACATTACACTAGTGAGATGCCAGGTGCCTCACATTACGCTACTGAGACGCCGTGTGCCCCACATTACGCTAGTGAGATGCCGTGTGCCCCACATTACACTAGTGAGATGCCGTGTGCCCCACATTACGCTACTGAGATGCCGTGTGCCCCACACAACGCTAGTGAGATGCCATGTGCCACCCACTATGCTAGTGAGATGCTGTGTGCCACACATTACACTGAGATGACATGCACCACACACCACACATTACACGAGATGCCATGTGCCCCACATTACACTAGTGAGATGCCGTGTGCCACACATTACGCTATTGAGATGCCGTGTGCCACACATTACGCTGAGATGCCGTGTGCCCCACATTACGCTAGTGAGATGCCGTGTGCCCCACATTACGCTAGTGAGATGCCGTGTGCCCCACATTACGCTACTGAGATGCCGTGTGCCCCACATTACGCTAGTGAGATGCCGTGTGCCCCACATTACACTACTGAGATGCCATGTGCCCCACATTACGCTACTGAGATGCCGTGTGCCACACATTACGCTGAGATGCCGTGTGCCCCACATTACGCTAGTGAGATGCCGTGTGCCCCACATTACGCTAGTGAGATGCCGTGTGCCACACATTACACTGAGATGCCATGCACCACACACCACACATTACACGAGTGAGATGCCGTGTACCACACATTACACGAGTGAGATGCTGTGTGCCACACAGGGTACTGCAAATGGACAAACTCAGGAAGGGCACCCTGTACAGGGAATCCAACAGCCCAGACATTGCCACTGCCAGTCTTACAAAGGTTCGAAGTCTCTCCCTCCAGAAAGTCCTCAGGTATGTCCTGTTCCCCTGAGCTGAAGCCTGCCCTTCTTTACACTCAAGTGTTCAACTTATTCCCATAGCCTCTCTAGGGCTGTGTTGTTTTTACGTACGATACTGTTAACAGCAAGCACTGCTTTCTCCCATTTTCCATTTACCTGCATCACGGTTTTAAGAGGCATTTCTGTGGGCGTGCCTGGGAGTCTAAGCACATTCTCAGTCTGGGGAAAGTGTGTTTACTGTTGCCGAAACCAACTCTGCTGCAGAGCAATTCTCGCAGTCTTCCTAAAAAGCGGTCTGAAGACAACTCACCAAATAATCCTCAGAAACACACCTGAAGTATGTGGATACCATTTTGTGATAATGGTGGAAAGAAGACCCAAGGATGAAAACTCTAAACATACAACAACTGTGTTACATGGGACTCTCCAATTTTCAAAGTGTTCTTTCACCTTTTAAACAGCTCTGAGGAGAGGAAGAGAAAGGCAGCAGCTCCACCCACGTGGCCACTGAGGGAACGGAAGAAGGATGCAGTGCCAGTAACAGCTACTCCTCCAGTGGCTCTCAAAGTGGCCTCCTGCACACTGCTGCTGCCTGTGAGTCTACAGTTCAACTCTTTTGAGAAGAGACTCAAGGAAGATCCAGTCATCAGCTCAACTGCACCCAGCTACTAAGTGGCCATCACCAGAATTCAAACAGAGCAGAGCTTCTGACTTCAGGACACAAGAAGCAGTGGACAGTTTACGGACCAAACAGGTTACAGAATCACAGAATGGAAGTGCTTTGAACAGACGATGCAGTCCAACCCCTCCACGTGAGGAAACTGAACCCCCAAGTGAGACAACACCATATGCCACGCAGGACAGTGCTCCAGTGAGATGCCATGTACCACACATAACACTAGGGAGCTGCCCCAGGTCACAAAGGGAGAACCAAGCTTGGGGATCCACACAAGACTCAGTAGCTCCTCGCTCTGCTCACCTGGCAGCTAGCATAGAGGTTTCTCACGGATACAGAGAAGTCCCAGACAAAGACCTGGAAATCCTGATTGGGCGGTATGGGCTTCTGAAGGCTGCCCACTGCTACCACAACCCCTCCTCCTTCCCTCCCCTCCCTGCTCTGACGATCCTCACAATGCTCCTTAGAACCAACCCAAACAAGCGCACCAACCAGCACGCAGGTCCGCACCCACAGCCACAGCTCGTGAGCCTCATTTCGCACTTATTGCCCTACTGACCTGAGCCTGTGCCAAGAGGGCAGAGCCCACTTCCACTCCCAGAGCTCCTTATTACAAAGTGGAAATTCCCACCAAAACAAAGGCAAGGGAAGTGGCTCAGAGACAGGTGGATCTTACTGTCTTCACTGATGTCCATGCAAAGCTGGACCTCCTCCTCTCCGCCACCTGCCCTGTAACCAAGCCAAACCTCCCCCTGCTGCAAGAGCTGGAACATAAGTCCAAGACAACTGCTGCACACAGATGACCAGTCCACCATGACCCTCCCACACAGGAAGGACCTGACCAAGTCCTGGCTGTTTCTGGTAAACACTTTTTTTCCTGCCCACTTGACTGGGCAAATTCCCTGTGTAAGGAGCATCTAGTGTGGGCAAACCTTGAAGGAGGATTTAGGAAGTAAAGGACACAGTTTCCATCCTAGAACACACAGTCCAGCTGGACAGTCACAGAGTTTCTGCGCCAGCAAAACCCAGGCTCCCACTACTAGAACAAGTCCCCCAACTCCTTTGGGCAACTGTGGTAATGATGCCACCATCAACACCCATGGCACTGGGAATGTTAACTACAGATGACCCAAGAATAAGGATGAGACTTTATTAACACTGATGCGACAGCACAGGGTATAACCTGCCTTTCCAGTTTTACTCATGAAGTAAGTAAGGCCTAGAAACAACCTATTTGGAGTTACGAAGCTGCACAGCTTCTGATGCCTGCAAGGACCACTTTCCCATGACAGTGCAGGTCCATGAAAGACCTATGAAAATGGAAAGTGGACTGAAGAAAATGACCTCGGAACTCCCAAGATCTACCCCCTCGTCCTCCTGAAGGTGGCCATGGAGAAACCATCCTGAAGCTCTCAGGAGCTGCTGCTCAAAGGGGCTAGAAGAGGGGCTCAGCGTCTCCAGGGAATCCCAGAGCCCTCAGCCCCACACTCCTCCTGGCCTAGAAGAACTGAAGATCAAGAAGTTTCCACATCCACAACATGTTATGAATGTTTGTTCCTTCTCCTAACCAAGTTAGGCAGAATCAAAATATAAGACCAGAAGGCCCGACATATGTGGGCTCTTTCTCATCTCCATAAGCAGCTCCTCAATTAAGACAGGACAGTTTAGAATTATGACCACACTCCAACTGCCTGGAGACGCCCCAAAGCCTGACATTCCAATATGAAAATTAGAATATAATAAAGTTCACTAAATAGCTAGTTTTCCATTTCCTACTTCTACTCTAATCAGTTAATACAATCGGTTTAAGTAGACAGATCATTTTGGAGGAACCTCAAATGCTACCACATATTTCCAACACTTTAAGCCACAACCTATGTGGTTTGAGTGAAAGGGTTCTGCATATCAGGCACCAGATTCACATGAGCACCACCACTGCCTTCAACACAAGCCCAGCAGTGTTTATATTTAAAGGTCTGTTTTCCCAGGTGTGGTACTAATCATAGAATCACTTCATCTGTAAGGCTGCTATCAGCTTTACTCAAGCATCTCTATAGAAAAGCTCTTCACTTTACACACACCAACTCTACAGAGGTGGCAGTGAAGAGAGCACTGACCCCAGGCAGGAAGGAGAAGAGGTGCCAGAGAAGGGTCCAGGCACCAGTGCAGCTCTCACTGCAGACACCAACGCTCAGAAGCTGGAGCAACAGGGTCTTCAAGGTGATAATTTAATCTCCTATCTTTCCTAAAACACTCCCACAGTTAAAAACTCTCCACTATGTGACCCCACCCTGGAGATCTGAAAAGACCCAGAAAAACAGCTTCCTCAGGATAGATGGTGTCCAGTGGTAGAAAAGGATGCCCCCAGGAACACTGCATCGCTGTAGACGCAGTGAGGGACCAGCAGCTGCAGAGTCCTTTCTGCTCCGCCCCTGGAGTCCTACCCCTTCACGCCACCCAGCTGCCTTCTGGCACAGAACAGACAGATGGCTGGGCCTCCAGCCCCTATCTCACTCCCCTAACAGTCAAGAGAGAAAGTGTGTTTTCTTGTAGTGCTCTTAAATGTAAAGATTGTTATTTTTTTAATTTCACTCTTGTCCTAACCCTATATTTACAAGTTTTCCATAAAAACAGCTTGCTTGAATTTGAGTTATATTCTTTGTCTGTCTCCCTCACCCTCCCCTTCCCCCAGCAGACAAGTGGAAATTTCCACTGATGCTCAGTGGCTCAGGGTGGGTGGGGGAAGGGGAGAAGGAGGGGAGAGGAGAGGGTTTTGCAGTCTGAAGCATCTTGGAGCCTTTCTGAAGACAGAAAACAGACCTGCCTGAACCAGCTTCTACACCAGCTCCTGCGCCATCTGGGTTAGACCTTGCCAGGTTCGGGCTCATACCAAGGCACCCTCTGCATGGAAAGGCCCCATTTCTTTTTTTGTTGGTTTTCTTACATTTTCAAAACCACCAAACCTGCTGTAAAGTCCTTACAAATCTTGGGGCACTGCCACTAAAAAGAAACTTTCACGGCCACAGCAGCCCTACACACGAAGCACGAAGCACCTACACACGAGAAACAGGTCAGGGTGCCGGCCTTGACTTAAGGCTGGCAGACAGTGCGAGAACATGGAAATGTTAGCTAACGGGATTACAGAGGAGAACAAATCTCCTCTGGAGAGGGTGCCAATGCTCTTGGAGTAAACTGCAGACACATTTGAGGAGCAAGTCAGTAAAATTCCACTGATTTGCCACAGAGCCAGTTATTTTTATCATCCTGCTTACCCGTAAATACAAGGGCATCTTATATGTAGGCCAGTAGATCTCTGGTATAAGCATCCACCTGAATTTTAAAGTGGATTTAAGAACAGGGAAAGAGAGGAAAAAACAGAGAAAAAAAACTCCCCATCACTTCTTAGGAGTTCTTATGCACACAGGCATCAGAAATCAGCCCGATCTCCCTGCAGTGAAATCACACCTGGTAGAAGAGTCCAACCCCAGCAGGGGCATCCTCTATACATGGCCACAGCCCTGCGCAGTACACCACCACGTGTCTTCCACAGCTCCGCTCGGCCTTGCCCAGCCCCACCTAGTGGAACGAGCACCATGAACTACATGCAGCCCCACAGTGAGCTGTGACGTGGTCCTGGCAGAGGGTGGCCATCACTACAACTCAGTAAAAGGTGCCCCTTTTTAACAAGGGGCTAAATGAGCCTCCACTCCTGCTGCTCCTTCCCACCTAGGTGACATCCTCCCCCTTCAGAGGCTGAGGAAAACAGTAAGGATTTTCCACACCAGCCTTGCCTTCCTCACAGGGCTGATGAGCATATCAAGGTAAGCACTCAGAGGTACAAATGGGGCCTGAAGGACACAAAAGCCCATTTAGACCTGGGGACATTCCCAGGCCTTCTCAGGCCCCAGCTCTGGGTCATGCTCCAGTGGCTTCCAGACACTGCCTGATAGCATGTGATGAGTGAGGCCAGAATCTTCCATCCAAGCCCAGCCTACCCTGACCTGGTCACAGAGCAGCAGAAGTATCTAATTACTACACTGCACCTCTGCCTCAATTCATATCACCTGGGGACAGATGACTCGGGACAGCACTGCCCTTGAAAAAACAAAAAAATCAGGTCAATAAGTTATACATGTCTAAGATACCGTCCTCATCTCTGGTAAGGGACTCAACCCAGGCCCCATTCTGCTACCAGGTGAAGAACAGAATAGCGTTTTTTAAAACAAGGTTAAAATGGTCTTCAGCTGTACATAAATGACTCACCCAATTCTACTGACCCTCAGAGGTTGTGACTTAAGTGAATTTGTGTGGACCAGTCTGGGAACTTAACTATCATGTTGTTCCAATGGGAAATTAAGTTCCTATTTATGAACAATAGACTTACAAATTTTGGGAACACAACCTGTTTCTAAAGTGGAGACTGACTAAATTAATATTCAGAATGACTATATTTTTATTTTTAGCATAAACGGGCAATAGTCTTGATATGATTGATAATAAACACCGGGTGCCACTTTCCCCTCTGGGAAAACCTCAGATAACCGAAAGTAGCAAGGTCTCTCCAACCTGCCCCTCTTCCAGCCTATTGGGTGTGTGTGAGGCAGAGGGATCAATTTGGGGGGAGGAAGTGGGGATGAGAGAACAGTACAGCAATTACCCAACACGCTGGGAAGTAATGGGAACAGAGCTGCCTGGCCAGCCGCAAGCCAGGCACTGTTTCCCACTGTTCTGGGTGCCTTCCCTATACCCTCTCTGTTGGTGCCTAGCGTAGCACTGGGCAGCCACCTCCCTGAAGAGACTGAAAAACTTCTTGAGACCAGGAACCACAAGAATCACAAGAAACATCCTGAGATGTAAGCATGCCACTAGGACACACGTTAAACATGTGACACTAACAGCACCATAACAGAAATGGATTCCCAGAGCACCCAGATAATCAGCTAAAAAAACTGGCTCTCCCACATCACATCTAACCAAAATTTCAGACACTCATCATTGCCCCCAGGGCTATTCACAAAGGGCCAAAATTTTGAATGCTAAATACACAACCAACAAGACCACTATTTTCCCCAACCATTTCAACTATGTGAGCCTTCTTCCCAATACCACGCACACCACAACACATAAACAATTTAATAAATGTTTCTGACACCTTCCATGGCAAATGAGCCAAAATATGCCAAATGAGCAAAAAACCATGGGGTCAGTGACTAGGGAGGGTCTGCCTGAAGCCCAAACAGCATCAGACTAAACATAAGCTGCACACTGCAGACATCTGGACACATCGCTCAATTTCACATCCTTATCTAAACTACACTGGCCTCATTTCCCAAAAGTCACTGTGGAGCATATTCATGGGGGTCACAAAAATAAAAGGCAACATGGTCAAATAAAATTAATAAATTCAGGGATCTTTCTCACCAACAGGCCTATGCATGTACCCTGCTCTATGAGGAAAGCAGAGGTTCCCCCATCACAGACACCCCATTTTTGGTTTTGGTGGATCATCTCTATAGAAATAGTGTTTCAGGGACCATACTTTGAAAAACATTACCTCATTGATTCACTGCAGAAAATGAGCTTAATACTCGAATCTCCCCCACTGCAGCCAGGCATCACCTTTCTGCCCGGCTGCATAGGATACACGTATATAATAGAAAACGTCGGTTCTCCTTTGCTGAGGAGTCTGAAAGTAAAAGAACTAGAAATAAGATCTTTCAACGTCAGTGGACAGAGTGAATGCAACAGAGTCCCGGGATGCAGGCTCGCGTGCTCAGCAGTTTCAGGCTTAGTTCCTGGTGGGCTCCTCCAGAACCCAAATGTGTCCCAGTTGTGAAGAGAATCGGCCATCCTCTCCCCAGCCCAGAGTATGGTACACAGAGGTCTGAACACTAAATGAGTCCTCAGACACCCAAGCACTTGTGAGAAGTGAAAATTCCAGGATGCTGGTCATGCTAGCCCTCACCAGAGTCAAATGTTCTGTTTGGAAAAACAGCAAAAGAAAACAGTCCTACTGGACGCCCTGAAGGACCACATGAGTGAGGGAACGGGCTCCTCTCTTCATGCAGTGCCCCCCATCCAGGAACCTTGCTAAAAATTTGTGGCCAGATTTTATGTTCCTCTTTAAACAAAAAGGCAGAAGAATTCATAGCTCTGCTGTTAAACCAAACCCGTGTGGTTACATTATTTAAAAACAAAAAAAAGAAGGGGAAGGAGGCAGGGAGAAAGGGAAGGAAAGGAAGGACCCCCCACACACACACACACCCCATCCCTCACTGTTACTAGACTGGGGAGGAAGCCCAGCCACGGCTCTCCTGTTGCCTGGCAACCCCATAGGCGCTCTCTTCAGCAATGTTCTCAGAAAGCTGAGCACGAGCACAAAACAAGGTGAAGCCATCAAAAGATGAAATCCGCAATGCATGCAGTGAGGAAGCCTGGACGGGAGAGACATGACTCCACTTGGTCCCATTACACGTGCTGCACCTGCACCAGACCGTGGATCCGCATGACCAGAAGCAGTGCTATCCCCACACACATCTGAGAGATTATCAGACGGGAGGATCAGCTGTGTGGGGTGCCTGACAAAGCTGTCATCAGAGAAGCTGAATGACGCACTCAAGGCTAGCATTGCTGCTGAAAGCCAAAGGGAGAATGGAGTTCTTTACCCCGGACCTTCCTTACTGTACTAAAACTGGCTCTATCTTCTCTGATACCTGCTTCTATAAAACCCAACAATGGGAGAAGATTCTTCCCCCAAATCAGAGCCATAGACTCCTGGGTAAGACTCACGTGCCATGTCTGGGATCCAGAATGTAGGGCTGCTGTGCTCTGCCCTCCTGGCTTAGCATAAATTGTTACAGAACGTCCACCATGATTATTACTACAGAATCAACCCCGTCACCTATGTGTGAGGGAGCTGCTACATGCAATGGGAGAAAAGTTCTGTCATAGAAAACTGTGACCATTAGTTGGAGTAGATAAAACCATTTTTCTCTCAAGGATTAGGCTCTGGTTACACATATTAGTCTAAAGCAGCACATTCTGCTTGTTATCTGCAACCTGCACATTTGCAACAGACACAATAGTATGTGGACAACACTGTCCACTGAGGTGTTCTAAAGGCCAAAGTTAAATGCTAGAAGAAACATTGCTCAGGCTGATAAGAGAAGCTTCTCACAATTAAGAGCTTCCTGTTCCCAGGACGGCCTGTTTGTGTGCTCTAATTAAGGGCCAGCACAACCGACTGCATCAGTTGACTGTGACTAACGTGACAGTTGGGGACATATCTGAAGGACACCTGGCACAGTGCACTGTGAGGCTGTAATAGTGTGTAATATTAAGAGAATGGGACACTTTCCACTTCCAAGTGATTCACAAGGAAACTCACCCGCCTCGAGTGTGCCGCTGGCTGTGGGTGGAGATCTTATACGGCAGCGCACGTTCGCCCAGGTTCTCCAGGCCCCTTACTACTGCTCCTCTGTCCATCAGGGCTTCTAGCGTACGTTTCAAAGCAGCAGCAGTCTCTGGCTGGTTTTTTGTTTTTGTATTTAAAGAAAAGAAAAAATACCATCAGGGTCAGCGTAAGAACTAGAATGATCAAGTCTAGTCAGGTGCAATCAATAGTTCTACAGGTAGGGACCTTTGAAAGCAACAGAAACTGGTTTTGGCTAATGTAAAATAGAGAGACACATTTATCGTAAGGATATGAGACAGCTCACAGGTACGGAGAAAAATCTGAAGAACCAGGCTTTGTAGCATTCAGAGCCCAGAGCAGCTGCAGGGGTCAGGGAGGCAGGAACTAGGGATTAGTTTCTTCAGATCATCGCAGCCAGCCTGAGTCAGTGCCAATTCCAGTCAGTTCTTGTAGCCCATGATTCAAAATTCAAATTCCAAATGAGCATCCTGTTGGCAGGATACCTTACCTGGCCATCCCCTCCAAACCACAATCAGTGGGAAAAGGGGTTGACCTCCGCCCCCACAAAAAAAAAAAAAACCGGAAGATTATAACCAAAAGAACCCCAATCTCTGCCCTCATGGGGCTTACAATCTAAGAAAGGGCGTAATACAAGAATAAACATAAGGCAATCAGGAGGCTGAACACAGACAGTAGCACAGGGACCAGAAGGCTCTGGAAGGGTGGACATTCAGCTGGGAGAAGGGTTCCATTAGAGAAAGCTTACTTGAGAGAAGCCCTGAAAATGGTGAGTGGAGATACAAAAGATGAATGGCCCTGAGTAAAGGGGTGGGGCAAGAAGGCACGCATGTGCAGGGCAATGGCCAAAGGCCCAGTGAACCCTGGGCAGGGTAGGAAGTGCTGAGAAGGCAGACCGCAGGTAGAGTGCCAGTCTGTGAGTAATAAGGGCCTGTCATAATGAACAAAACTCAAACTCCCAGCATCCACAGAGACTTTAAACACGTTGGTGAATTTCTTTCCAGGTATCTCTCAGTGCATATGTGTACACATAACACTTCTGGAAGAAAAGGTACTTTGCAAAAGGGTAAATCTAAAAAATGTAATGAAGGCAATGTGTAGAATGGGGGCAAGATGTGGCAAAGATCAGCACCAAAATCTGGTGGCTGGAGAATGGTCTTGTTGTTCACAGGTAAGAACACTAGAGAAGCAGTGGGGACTATAAGGGATGGATCTAGTTTAGGACAGGTTGACCTCTTAAGATATAAACTTTAAGCTCAGAACAGGTAGGTTAGAAACACATCATAGTCCTCTACACAAAGGCCACCTGAAGCCTGAGGGGAAGGTAAGGTCATTGAGGGGCTTGGAGGGGTAAGGAAAAGAACAACAACAAACCCAGCAGCTAACTTCAAATATTAAAGATGAATTTGTTTTAACTGGACCCCAAGAGTAGACTGGAATCAAAGAGAAAACAGAGCCTTCATCTTTACACAAGAACACATTCCTGAAAAATACAGCTGTATGAAAATCAAACAGATTGCCTTGTGAAGTGCAAGCCTTCCCACCACCTGAAGTCTACAAATATATATGGGATGGCACTGCGTCAGTCCCTGCATTGGACAGCAGGCTGAACTCCATAGCCCCTGCCAAGACTAGATTCCAATACTGTCCCGTACCACTCATCACTCTGAAGGCCACTGTACAGTGACATTGGCTCTTTTGAAAACTGCATCTGCACAGTGGTAAAGAATACAGAGAAGTCAGTGCTGCCGCCTGATTTATGCAAACACACCAGCTGTTCTATTCCCTGTGTTTATACAATGATCCCCCAAAAGGGCCTCTGCAAAGACCAAGGCATCTCAGACCACATTTTGAAAACCACAATTCTAGAGATTCTAATGTGAAAAGTTACTATAATAAAAGATGAGAGCAAAAAGGTGGGAAGAACAAAATGAAAAAGAGCATCTCTACTTGTGCTCAAAATCAAATTTCCCTTCATTAAGGTCATTTAAGCTGAGAATTCATGGAAGTAGCATAAACAACACTTTCAGTCAATGACCAATGCTCAATCTAATTAAGCCTACTTCCATCCCAGAAGAGAAATTCATCAACAAAATTATCCTGTAAATTAGACTCTAAGGCAAAGATAGCTTTAAGCCAGTGACCCTGGGATGTACCCTGGGATGCACTACCAGCCCTCTCAGCCCACCAGGAAACCCACACCTCCTCAGTTAGTCTCGCAACCCCCAAGAACCAGTGGGACTCATGAGAGGTGCAACCAGGACAGAAAACTGCCCAAACCTATAAAAGCAGAAATGTGAAAGTCTTTCTTATTCTTTGCTGAATCTTAATTCCAAGCTTTATTTTCTTTAAAAAACTTTCCATGAAATTTGTATTTTCAGATATAAACACTGTCCCTGGAAATTCTGCACTGAGATTCTCACTGTGGTTTGAGGTAGAACATGTGTGAGCACTGACCTATCAAAAGCAGAGGCTTCAAGGGGTGTGGAGAAGTTCTTCGACCTGCACACCTTGAAAAGAAAAAGTGGACAACAGTCCACCTCAAAATGTACCAAGTGCAAGCCCTGCCGGTGATAGCTACAAACCCCTAGACCCAGGTCCACAACAACCATTTCATCAAGTATTTCTGAGTCAAGTGAACTCCATTTGCCTCACAATTTGTTGAACCATGCATTGTAGTCTTCTAGGTAATGAGTTATAAACATTATCAAGCTTAGAACACTTAAAAACAAAGATACAAAAATACACGTTCAAATATGATTATTTACCAATACAGGCCCTAGCTGGAACTGACCAAAAAAGTTAACTTTTACAGACTTCTTAAAAGGTGAAAGATAGAAAACACTTTTGAAAATTTAACTGCTCTACTATTTTGCTTATGAATCATATTTAATTCATTTATAACAAATATGGAGTAGCTATTGAACAAAGATTTAACAAGTAGTTTTTAACAGATTTTAAAAAATAGGGGAAGCCAGACATAGTGGTGGGCACCTGTACGTTCCAGTTACTGAGGAGGCTGTGGAAATAAGATTGCTTGAGCCCAGCAGTTTGAGGTTGCTGTGAGCTATGATGATGCTGTCACACTCTAGCCTAGACAACAGAGTAAGACCTTGTCTCAAAAAAAAAAAAAAAAAGAAAAGGTAGGAGAGCTGAAGGGGAAAGAAGAGACAGGAACCAATTATACAGTTGACCCCCGAGCAACATGGGTTTGAACTGCATGGGTCCACTTACACGAAGATTTTATTCAATTAAATAAAACCGTAAAATATTTTGAAGATTTTTAACAATCTGAAAAACATGGCCTTTTTTCCAGCTTACTCTAAGAATAAAGTATAATACATATAACATACAAAATACATGCCAATAAAGCTTCCAGTCGATAAGCTAGTTGACCCTTGAATAATGTAAGGCTTAGGGGTGCCAACACTCTGTCTAGTTGAAAATGTGCACACTTGGGAGGCCAAGGGGATGGATTGCCTGAGCTCACGGGTTGGAAACCAGCCTGAGTCAGATTGAGAACTTGTCTCCAAAAGCAGCTGGGTGTTGTGGCGGGCACCTGTAGCCCTAGCTACTTGAAAGGCTGAGGCAAAAGAGAATCGCATGAGCCCAAGAGTTTGAGGTTGCTGTGAGCTATGACATTCTACTGAGGGCAATAAAGTGAGACTCTGTCTCAAAAAAAAAAAAAAAAAAAATTTGCGCATAAGCCCCTCACCCCCAAAAAACTTATCTACACCTGCATCTCACCTAAGCTATTTAAATCCAATTGACCTGGAGATTGAAAAATCCTAGACACTGAAAATTTGTTAAAGCTCCCCAGATACCAACAAAGGTGAGAATCATACTCTAGTGGGAAGTCAGCTGGCTTCTCATCATCCTAAAATGAAATGTTTCTGGCTGAATTGCAGTTTATAAGGAATTTTAAGCAATGATCTTCTCCAATCCTAAGTTAAGGAACACAGAAGTTCACCCCTTCACACTGGAGTCCTTCTGAATGAGAAATGTAGAAATGACAATTCCAGTAGAGGACTACTTGCCATAAATACTTCTTCATCAGGTGGAAACGATGCAAACATTAAGGTATCCTGCTTGCTATCCTGAGGATGTTCTGAAGCCCACAATCCTCTTGCTATAAGGTTTCCATTTCTATCTTCCCCATCCCCCTTCAGATGCACTACACAGATGAATAAAAGATGGGAAAAAGGAACACTGCCAGGAGTCCTGGTTACCATGGCAGCAAGTAAATGAAATGCCAAAGTGTATGAAACAGACAGCAAGAGCAGGAATCAGGCAGACATCACTGAGCAACCTGTCTCCAGACCGCTCTCCTGCATGCGCAGTTCAGTCCCTACCTGGGCTTTCCACCTCCACTGCTTCCCAGGGTTGAGGGAGATGGTACTGGAATGAGGAGACCAGGGGAAAGAAGAGTCACAAAGCATTCAGACTGCAGAGACCAAGGCTGATACAAGAAGCCTTGCATCTAAACAACTGGTAAGGTTCAGCAAAAATACCAGGCATTTGACTGAGTTAAGAGAAGTTTTTTAAATTATGCCCTGATAAAATTACAAACATGGGCTTTGCCCAGAGTCACATTTGCATTTTGCTGAACAACACACCAAAAGTGTTGTCCATCAACTAGGGAGGAGGTTTTTAACGAACTGCTCGACATTGAAGATCAGGGAAAAGGAAGGGCATAAATCTACAAAGGAATTATAGTAATAAAAACATCCATCAACCTTGCTAGATTCCACACATGAGATCATGTGATATGGCTTTCTGTGCCTGTCTTATTTCACTTAACATGTTCACTAGGTTCATGTAAGTTGTAGCAAATGATAGGATTTTGGTTTTTTTTAGGTTTTTTTTTTTTTTTTTTTTTTTTGTGTAAGTCTCACTATGTCGCCCTCGGTGGCATCACAGCTCACAGCAACCTCAAACTCTTGGGCTTGAGTGATTCTCTTGCCTCAGCCTCCAAAGTAGCTGGGACTACAGGCACCTACCACAACACAATGCCCGGCCTTTTTGTTGTCATTGTTTGGCTGACACACGCCGACTTCGAACCCGCTAGCCCCCATGTACGTGTCCAGCAGCCCTAACCACTGAGCTATGGGTGCCAAGCCGACTTCGTTCTTTTTAAAGGCTACATACTATTCTATTGTGTATAGATATTTTCTTTCTCAGCTATTGTGACTAGTGGGGCAATAAACATGGGGTACAGATCTCCCCTCAATACTGACTTCATTCCCTTTGTATATAGCACCAGTGGTGGGGTGGCTAGATTGCATGGTAGTTCTATTTTTAATATTTTGAGGAAGTTCTATACTTTTTTCCATAATGGCTGTACTAATTTACATTCCCACCAGCAGTGTTTAAGGGTTCCTTTTTGTCCACATCCTTGCCAACACTTGTTACTTTTGTCTTTTTGATATTAGCCATCCTGACAGGAATGAGAAGATACCTCAATATGGGTTTGATTTTGATTTGCATTTCCCTGAATAATGCTAAGTGAAATAAGCCAGGCAAAGATGGACAAGATTGCACTCACATGTGAAATTTCAAAGTTGATCTTACAGAAGGACACAGCAGAATGGTAGTCACCAGAGACTTAGGTGCTTAAGGGGAGGGAGAGGGAGGATCTGGAGATGTTAGTCAAAGGATATATAAACAGGAGGAGTGTTTTTTTAAATGTCCAGAATAGGCAAATATATACAGATAGAAAGTAGGTTAAGTAATTGCCTGGGCTGAGTGTAGGGAGGGAGGAAGGGGGAGTGACTACTAATGGTTATGGACCTTCCTTTTTGGATGACATAAATGTTCCAAAATTGATTGTGGTGATGGCTGCACTCTGAACTAAAAACCATTGGACTGTACCCTTGAAATGGGTGAATTGTACATGTAGGTCACTACAAAAGTTTTGAGACAGACTGTTACCATCCATTATTTTACTTCCAACAAACAGTTGACAAGAGTCCTCTGCTTCACCTGTCCAAGTTTCAACTTGCTTGGCATTTCGGTGTTGTTGAGAGGGTTTTGTTCCTTTCTGTCCATGTGGATTTCACATTTCTTGATTTTTGTGTATCTCAAAACTTTTGTAATGACCTATGTATGTGAATTATATCTCCCTACAACTGCCTTTTGTCAAACAAACAAAAAAGACAGTGATTTTCTACAAGTGTACCTTTCTTCTGTAATCCCATATATCTCTCTCTCACTCCATATATATCGTGTAAGAGTATAATTATTTAGGAGTCCATCCCCTTCCCTGAACTAAACCTCTTCAAGGTTGCCTTGTAACTCATCTTTACTAGATGCTGGAGATGCAGAGAACCTGGTATGTAGCACATGTTCAGTAAACATCTGATGAACATGTAAGTCAAAGGATAAATAGGGAGTTGAGAGATGCTTACTCCAACTAGAAAGGAAGAATTAAACTTAGTCATAAAATTTGAGAAAAAAGTGAGAGTAAGCAAAGAGGAAAACAGCAACATTTTTTTCTTGAAAGGCAGAGATGCCCAATTAAGGTAACGTACAACCTGTTAAGTCAAAAATAGAGATGCAAACTAAAGGAACCAGGGACAAACAAGATGAAAGACAGAAATGGGAACAGAGGTAAGACAGAAAGAAACCCTTGACAGTGCCTCTAACTTGTAAAACTTCTTGGGAGGAAATGAAAAATGGGGTGCATGCTCAATCCCTAGTGTGTATAGGGAATGTTACAACAAATCCACTAGAAAGACTGAATTCAACCTGGAGGCCATATATGAAAAGGGACCTCAACTGTCTCAAAGTTATCCAGCAAAAAGCAAAAACCAAAAAAGAAGATGGTAAAGTACCTGAAATTCACATTTTAAGGTTCAGCCTGATTCGGAGACTTGAGAGCATTCATCTACAGTATCTATTTTCAAATAAAGAAAAGATAACACTTCACAGGCAGAACTTGGGAGTAAAAGACAAAGAGAGACTTGGGGTCAATAAGAAAACCCCTTAAAATGATAACTTTCCACACTCCCAGCTCACAGGTGGTCATCTGCAGACACACACACGTACAGAGTGGTGGAAAATAGGAGCTATCTACTACATGCATTCCTACCTTAGGTTGAACAAGGCGACATTCTGCCTTTTATATTTCAACTCTCATACCTCAATCAAGTGTCCTTTTTGCACTCTCCTTAGTACCCCATTTCTCATGTTTGTTTGCTTTTTGGTAGTGACTTTACTGTTTAAAATGGCTCCCACAGTGCTGCATCCCTAAGCCGTAAGGTTGTTAACATGCCTTGGGGAGAAAACATGTGATAAGCTTCATTCAGGCACAGGTTTTAGTGCTGTTGGATCGATAATATATAGCAAATATGATTGTCTTTAAACAGAGTATGTGGGGGTGGGGGAAGTAACATATTGATTAGTTGACAAACATGACGTGACTCAAAGAAATCAACCCTATATTTGCACCAGGAGCAATGGCCCAGTACTCACTAATTCAGTGTTCCCGAGTGCATGTGCAGAACCTAAGGCACCCTCTATACTGGACATCTGCATTGTTTGATAGACTGAATATGTTAAATAAATGTCACAATAAAAATGATTCAATGGGCTGGGCACAGTGGCTCTTCACCTGTACTAAAAATAGAAAAACTTAGCCAGGTGTTATGGCAGCCTCAAAGTCCCAGCTACTATAGTAGTCCTAGGTACTCAGAAGGCCAAAGTAGGAGGATCACCTAAACCCAGGAGTTGAGGCTGCTGTGAGATGGGCTAAGGACACTACAGCACTTTAGCCTGGACAACAGAGTGAGACTCTGTCTCAAAAAAAAAAAAAAAAAAAAAGGCATGATGGGCCAAGCACAGTGGCTCTTGCCTGTACTTCTAGCACTTCAGCAGGATTGCTGCGTGGGCCTATGAGTTCATGACCAGCCTGAGCAACACAGTGAGACCCAATCTCTACAAAAAAATAGAATACCGTATATACTTGAGTATAAGCTCAAATTTTGTGCCAAAAAAACTCGGCTTATACTCAAGTATATACGGTAATTATTGGCTGAGGCAGGAGGATCACTTCAGCCCAGAAGTTAAGGCTGCTGGGAGCAATGACAAGGCCACTGCATTCTAGCCAAGATGACAGAGCAGAACCCTGTCTCAAAAAGGGGTGGGGTGGGAGGGAGAGGCTTTGATGAGTGGGATTCATGCATTGTACAAAACTGTACAGCCCCTTCCAAATGTGAACCTTCTTCAGGACTCTGTGTTTCTGCTAGTAGATATACTCTTTCAGGAAGGCTCTGAAATTTCAACCTTCAAGGCTAAGTGAAGAATGGACACCAGGACTTCCAGACAAGATGGAGGATGAAACACCAGCATCTAATCATGCTCCCTCCCTCCTGAAAACCTACCAGAACTACTGTAAAAGGATTTTGTTTTTCAGCTTTACTGAAGTGTAATGGACAAAAATTTCATGTATTCGAGATGTACAATGTGATGTTTTGATAAATGTACATATTGTACTAGATTTTCTTTTTCAGGTACAACCCTGCTAGAATGTGAGAGATTAAAAAAAGGAACAAAAAAAAAGAAGGAACAGCAGCAATACAATTTTGGGAGAAAGTAGATAGAGAAAAGCAAAAATGGGAAAATAAAGAATTGATCAAATCAACATGGGTACCTCTGAAAAAAAGGGGTAAAGTGATATTAAGATAAACCCACGTGGTCCAAGTTTGGGTCTCTAGATGTGTATTTGTAGGTTGTTCTCTGGAGTAGAAAAAAATAGAAGTTTCTGGACTGGAGGACACACCCACAGCTGTGAAGTGGGAGCATTGTACCAAAAAGGGATTAAGAAAAAATACAGACTACATGCTGGGAATCCTGCACTCTTTCCTTATTTGGCTGTCAGAATGATGGCACAGACCTTTTACCTTTCAGTTAAACCCAAGACTTTCTGGGGAACATGACCTGTTATAAAGATCCCACAAGACGTACCCATTGAACAGCCAAGCTGTGCAGACTCAGCCATGATGGCCTCTCCACCCACACACTCAGCTCAGTTTTCGTTCACCCATTACATATAAATAGACAACCATGGATGAGCACGCATCAGAGAAAAACCTTTAAAATGAAAACCAACATAAGCAAAAAAAAAAAAACTACCTTGCAATAAATAATGCCAAAGAAGACAACTACAGTATCTTCAAAGACAGAAGACACAGCAAAACAGGAACAAGAAGCTATTTAAAAAATCAGGGAACAAAAGAGCTCTTAAAATTAAAAACCTAATAGAAATTTCTGAAAAATTCTCTCAACAAAAGGGTTAGAAGATCAAGTTTAGAAACTTCCCTAGATAGAGCAAAAAAGAGATGAAAAAAGAGAAGATTTATAAAACTAAGTGTACCAGTCCAGAAAGTCCAAGAGATAAGGTGTCCCCAATGGGACAAAGCAGAAGAGATTCACAAATGCCAACTACAGTGAAGGAAAAGGGACATACCTGTGAAATGTCAGAACATAGTGACTAGAAGCTAGAAAAATATGCTCTATGCTTCCTAATTTCTGATGAAAAGTGCTTTCCAGTCTACAACTCCCCATTCAAATTTTCAAACAGATGAGATAAAATATTTTTGACATGTAAAAATTTTAATTATGAGACAGAAAGATAAGGAAAAAACAAGTTGTGTCAGTATCATTAGCAAAGTTCTCATGGTTGAAGGGTGACACGAACACAGAATGGGGTAAAGGCTAAAAGGAAGCCTCCAGTGCTGGCTTAGAACTAGAGGCATCTGCAGATGGCACACGCTTTATTTAATGATGGAAGACATGACATCCAGGTGCGCCATCTACGTGATTCTATTGCTAAGTGATCATTAATGGAGGCTCACACAAACCTAGATGGTGCAGCCTACCACACACCTAGGCCCCATAGTATTGCCTATAGCTCCTGGGCTACAAACCACACGGATGTCACTGTCCTGTAGACAACTGTAACACACTAAGTATTTATATATCTAGGTGTATGTAAATATAGAAAAGGGACAGTATAAATACAGTATAAAAAATGAAAAATGCTATACCTGTACAGGACACTTACCAAAACTGGAGCCTGCAGGACTGGAAACTCCTCTAGGTGAGTCAGTGAGTGACCGTGAAAGTGTAGGTAGGACATTACCATGCATTTTTATAAGACAGCACAGGTCTACCTATACTAGCATCACTACAAACTCAAGTGCTGTGCTACAATCCTACCATGTCACTAGGCAACAGAAATTTTACAGCTCCATTATCTCAAGGGTACACTGTCACATAGGCATCCATCACTGACCGTCACAGCATTACGCAGGGCATGACTGTACGTGAATTTCCTAGCTCTGTACACTGACAGGGCCTGGAACTCAGGACTGCAGGAATAAGCACACCCAGACCACTCCCTACTAATGCATACCAATTCCCAGACTGGGGCAAAAAAAGGAAAGGAAAGGAAAGCAGAGCTTGGAACACCTTTTTGTGCTGGAAAATATGTGCCCCAAAACTGATGGGAACATGTTACAAAGGACAAAGAACTATCCTGAAAGGGGTCCCACCAGGTAAATCTGCAAACATTTGAGCAAAATAATGACAGTAATGGATTATAATCTACTGAATAGAATAAGCCATGAGTTCTTACAAGTAAATGAGAAACAGGGAAGCTGAGTTCAGTATACTGTTCCCAAAAGACTTTAGAAAATTAGCTATCATAGTAACTGAAGCAAGAATTACTACAGATGCTAAAACTAGGGATTAAGTTTGCTAAGAAACAGGTTATTTATATAGTCTCTATCTCCCACAATTACTTAGTACTAAAAGGAAATACAGTAACTTGACAGAGAAGAAACCTGGTGGACACTAACTGGACCAAGTATCAAAATTAATGTCAACAATTAAGACAACACCTCACTTGCCTCCCTATGTGAAGGGTTAAGGACACTACCATCACTCACAACTGCTATATTCCTACCAAAAATGCACAACCTCATCATCAGTTAACAGATAAACCTGACTGGGGAAGGACATTCACAAAATGACTGTCCTGTGTTATTTAAAAAAAAAAAAAAAAAAAAGTTAATATGGTAAAAAACAAAGATAGCCAAGGAACTGTTCCAGATTAAAGGAGATGAGACGTAAAGGGTTTTGGAAAGTTAAAAAAAAAAAGAGTTAATAAACAAATTACTGGAACCAGCCACCATCTGAGTATCTTTGGATTAGAAATCACTTTCCAGGGTTTGGTAATTATAAGTGACTGTCCTTAAGAAATATATCCCAAAAAACTTAGGGGGTAAAGAGAACTGATGTCTGTAAATGGTTCAGAAAAAAAATGTGTATGATTCAAGAGGACAAAGCAAATGTCACAATAGGTTAATTATATTCTACAATCTGAATGATTCTTCATTCTATTCTTGCACAACCTCTCCAAGTCTGAGGATACCATAAATTGGGGATGTAGACATGTATTCATACTGAAAATACTCAATCACAAAAATATAAAGTTTTCATTTTATTCAAAGTTGGTACAGAATTGCTAACATTTCCATAAAATAATTACTATACTTCAGTTACAGGACAAAATACCACAGAAAGGAATATACTTTGCAAGAAACGCAGTTCATCTGAAGTTTCCAAATACTTTTGAAGGCTAATGCAGCAGCTGGCAAAATAACACACAGTACACAAAAAACAGTGTATTTTACAGAGTCAGTAACGAAAACTGACAGCTCTTTATAGCAGATATGCTTCATTTTTCATTTGTTTTAAACAGTAACACTTTTTTAAAACACATTAAATCAAGATCATACATGTCTACAATTTAAAAAATCAAATTGTACACAAAAGGTTAGGACAGTTAAGTTAGAATTGTCATGAATGATTAACAATCTTAAATCTACCATTTCAATCGTATTCCTTTTAATATTGAAGTAATCTGGTTATTTGTAACAAATTCCACTTTCTGCTAACACCTAAAACATCGTACAATGAGATGGATCCAATTAGTCAAATCTTAAAATTAAAAAGCTGTGGACAATGAAGGATAAATTGAAAATCAGTTTACAATTCAAAAACTCACCAATAACAAAATCAATGTTTATCAACTTCATTTATAATCACATCTGGTCTATGATGCCTAACAGACTAAAATGATACATATACACAACACACACACCCAGTGCTCTGACTGGCCTCTTACAGAAAACATGAACAAAGCATTAACAGGCAAGACACTGGGAAAAACATTTTTCTATGTAGACATCTTTTAAAAATGCATTAATACTTACATATCAAAATTACTAGATAAAAGCAGCAGTACTCTGCTGACATTTGGCTTAAAAATGGATGAATGAAGCAATTTCACAGGATATTATTATAGAAAAGGAATTGGTTTTCTTCTTGAAGAAGACTACTAACTTTTGCACAGCAACTATTTTTGATATCCATTTATCAAAAAAGAAAAAAAGGACTGAGAAGCATAACACAGTTCATATGTGATTGCCAACATAGATCTGGACAACAGAAAATGGGATGTCCATGCAAAGAATGGGTAAATCCCTGCTCTATTTCTGAACTCTGCTGGCAATCTATAAACCGAAGCAACATGGAGGGGAAAGCAGGGAACAGACTCCATATCATTATCTGACACTAATGCAATATGTCATTATTAAAAAAAATAAAGCTTTTGCATTTTAACAACCCCACAGAAAAGTCCATGAGCAAAAGACTTGATCTGTTTGCCACTCAAGAGTTAGAGATCTCACAGTGAAATTAGAAAATTCTAATTATACATATTTACACCGATAGGACTACGTTTCACCTAAACTATAATATTAAAGCGTTTCCCATGGAATTATAACTGAAAGATGTTTTTGCCAAATGCCTGACGAAAGCATTCTTTCTTAAAAGTTCTTATAAACTATTTTAAATTTTAAAACATTTAAAGGCAGACAATACTTAATACATGGGATTAACAAGTTATAACTGCTTTGCACTATCACATACTGCCAAAGCCAAGGATGCTCCTCAAACTTTTTTCCTGCGTGTATCTCTGGTACTCCTCTTCCTCTCATTCCCCCAAGCCTGGGTTTCGCATTCTTGAATAATGTATACACCTGGCTAGCTTTGTGCTGGAGGGAGGACTCTCCTCAAAATGTTAACTCTTCTAAAACATATCACATTAGTCTATACGGGCTATAATCTTAGTTCTAGATGTTTTAGAGTAGACCAAGTATTTCCCTAAAAAGATAAATATACAAAATAGAAAACAGTAAGAACAAAAGTAGCTATTTCTACTGTTAACTGTATCTCCTGACATATGAGCAAAATTTATGACAAAATCTTTATTCATACTTGATACCATGGACTCCTCAGAGGAGGTGAGGGGTCAAGTTAAGTGCAAGGCCAAGTGGAAGGAAAATGTTCTCCTCTTCTGCCTGCACATTCATAGACCTCATTTCATCGAGGCTTGAAAAGGGACAAGTAAAAGAATCCTTTAGGATCCTAGTGCCATTGTGAAAAGCAAAATAGTTCATTTGGCAAATCTGTTTCAGAATTAGTTTAATGCTCAGAACACTTGGATCAAGTCTATTAAAATAAAGCATCCAAGCATATAGGGACAAAAAAGGTACCTCCATTTCTCACAGAAACCTACACAGAAATTAAAGACAAGTAGTGTTTGCCCTATTAAAGTGTGAATTTCTCCTTGTTAGGGGGATGAGAGGAGAACATTTCCCAAAGATTTAAGATTTAAAAAAAAAAACAAAAAAACCTCCACTGACAACAGCTTCAAGCAAACATGTCACCTGTTCCACTCACCAACTCCACTGACTACAGCTTCAAGCAAACATGTCACCTGTTCCACTTATCAAAACCTGTGGCATCTATCACTGTTTCTTTAGACACGAATTGTGGGAAGAGGCCCACAGACCCCATTTTAGCTAGTAACCCCAAAACAGAATTGCAGCATTGACATTTGTATTCTCTTCCTCCATCAAATTATTACTCTGAACATTTAGGACCCAAAACTTAGGTACCATACTGTCTCAGGCTTTCAACACCATCTTCATAACAACTCTGAGACAAACACCTGCTGGGTTTTACGGCTGGCACTTGTGGGATACTGAGAATACTATCAGTCTTGTGCTTTTGAGTGTGGATACATGCATGTGTGAACACAATTTTGTGCTTTCTATGGACTTTAGCTTTTTCTCTGTCATGGAATAACCTATCAAGCCTACCATGGAAAAACAAAAATTAAAATACTTCACAGAATGTAAGTAAAATTTTTATTATGGATATACAAGAAACAAAGACAAATAAATAACATTCAGGCTGCAACACGAATATAGAGCTACCTAAATAAAGGCTGCATGTAAAGGACGTAAATATGATTTAACTTCCTTTGCTAGTTATAACAAAAATTAAGAGGACAAATAATCACAAATAAGAAAGGGAAAGGTGCAAACTAGCAGAGTCAATACTGGTAACCAGAAGGCACTAATTCAAATATAAATATAATTTCCTAAGCTGGTTTTTAGTATGGAATACCATATATATATTGGCCTTTGTCAATCTGGGATTTCAATAATAGTAATAAAGCCTAGTTTCACTTTCCAATTATTACATCAAAAAACTGAGATAAACAAACATTCCATTTACAGAAGGGTAAACTATACTGATTAACTTTAAAAAATTATGTAGGACCGTTTTGTCCAAAAGCAATAAAAAAGTAAACATTCTAACACTCCTTTATCTAGAAACACTAGAGAACGGAGTAAATTTACCAAGATAAATTAGGTTGTGGATCTCTACTGTCAACCAGTGCTATTGTTAAAAAGCACTGTAATATGTATTTCCCTCATTGCAGAATTCACTGATCATAAGCCACCTTCAAGAGAGATGACAGGGCTTCCTTATCATAACCAAGAATTATGGCACAAAGCAAAACCTCTGCTCCTATAACTAAGAAGAATCTGAGACCCTATATTTTGTCTTGATTTGTTCAGTAGTTGTTTACTTTATTCTAGCATCCCTCTTTTCAAACCTGCTGTGAATCCAGGTGACCAAATTTAAGAATGGTTAACATCAAGTTACTGGTTTAAGTCAAGGGTGTCCAACCTTTTTTTTCCACTCTGCTACACACTGAAAGCATAAGACTTGTCTTAGGGCCACACATTAAATACACAAACACTAACAAAAGCTGATTAGCTAAAAAAAAAAAAAAAAGGTCCGTGCATATTTTTCATGATATCTGACACCACAGACCAGCAAAAGTCCTCACAAAATCAGCATGGAGGCAGGCTGGACACTCCTGGTTTAAGTCATCAGCCTTGGATTATACAAAGTACCCCAAAGTACCCCCCTAAAAAGTAAAGTGCATAGGAGTAGTAATGATGCAGATACAGCAAACCTTATTTCAGAGTAAAAAAGACATATATATATATATATGCCAAATGGTTACAGTTGGTGGTTACCAGATAAATGGGGTACTTAGGAGCCCAAAATAAAAAACTAAATCCCACCTTTTATAAAGGAGTTGAGATGAAAACAGAAACACAAATTTCATCAATTCTCACAACATTCCTTTAAAAGTGAAATCAGTAGTTTAAAGCCTTATTTCCAGCACTGGGAGGAGAGAGGAGTTTGAAAACTATGTATTTATATGACGAAGTGAGTAATGGTGTGGGACTCAGCATGGACAAAGCCTACTAATTACTTTGAATTTCAGTTACATTCTCTCCTAGGAGCCAAAATGGCTTAACAGTTAAAGTATCCAACAGAGGAGAGTCTGATGAAAACATTCCAAATTCAGAAGTGACTTTAAATGGAGGAAAAGGAATTTGAGCCCTGAGTTAAGTCAACCAAGTCTAGTAATCAAGATTACTACTTATGGAATCCAGCTTCATGCCTACTACTAGTACGAAAGAGTTTCTCTATATGCCAACTAGTTCCAAATTTTTACCTTTAATTACTATAGGAACAAGTCTTTTTGGCTTCAAACCAAACTCCACTGCCTCTCTACTATGTCTGACACCATCATTCCAAAGGGACTAGAATGAATTTTCACTGTTCTCTCCGTAACTTCTGAAAAAGGAGTTTTGAAAATTAAATACTGATGAACAATTAGTGCTTCCATTATTAATCAACAAAATCTGAGAAAATCATCCTCAAGAATTAACAGTTTAAGCTAGAAGAATTTTAGTATATTCAAACGCAACTATATTTAATGAATCATTATTTAGATCTAAGTCCTCAATACAGGGGCAAAACAGCACTTTCGCACACCATGACGAAATGCCTAAAAGTGCACCAAGCTGACTAAAGATCAAAACAGGACTCTGCTAAGTGCCAAAAGAAACAGGTGAAGAACTAAAGCAGCAACATGAAGGAAGACATGAAAAAGCCCAGTCTCTCTGAGTAGTCAGTGTGTATTCACAAACAGAAACATATCGGAAAAGTCTGCTCAGCCTGATTATCAACACTGAAAGGACTACCTGGTTAATGAGAATTTAATACCAGATTTTTCTACTAAATTATCACTCTCAAAAATCAGTCATTTTAACCTCTAGGGTGTTAATGGATTTATATTTTACAATACTTAATGTCAAACCAGGGCATAACAAGCTGAATCTTACTCACTGACACTCTAATTTTTAATGCGGAGGGGTTTTATTTAACTAGCTGAGAGGTGTGATACTTCAAGTTCTAGAATCCAATTACTACGATTCCACACCTGTGGATTTTAAGCCAAGCTTGTCGTTTAACAACTTGTTAATGTCTGTATCATCTGGGTTTGTATCAGCATCTCAGTTTTTCTGATTTCCTGGGAAAATTTTCCCCTGAGAAGTCACTGCAGTCACTTAAAGAGAAATAAATGGGCTTGTACACATCTTCTCTCAACCCAAACCTAGAAACTGGTGGTGTCACCACCCATGTGGTTCCTGTCTAGTCATCATACCTCAAAAGAAAATGAGAAAGGAGAGCAGAGAATAAGGGAATGAATACGCTTAACATCACCTAGTGGAAACACTGAAGACCTAACCTTCTGTAACAATAGAGCTGGTTTATTTGGTGATGCAGAACAAGAGTAACCACTAGACTACATTAAAAGATGTCCAAGGAGAAAGGGGAAGATACATGTAACTAGATGGAAAGAAAAAACCCTAATTGCAAAAACAGAAACTAAAAGGCTAATGGCCCTGACAAGACTTTTTAACCCCTTGCTCAGCCTCAGGGGTGGGGTGGGTAGGGTGGGGTAGGTGGTAGGAGGGTGCAGACAAGTGGGTAACAACCCTCCCAACTCAGATCTTCAAAGATGAACAGGGATGGATCCCTGCAAATTTCTTGGGTATCATCCTCAAGAGCTCTGGCTACATGACCCTGTCCAGCCTCTCTGTGCAAAAAGACAATGGATCCTTTGAGTCAACTGAAAAGGAAGCCCTGGGAGATGGGATCTATTGAAAATAGGCCAAAGGACACAGCACTTCTCTAATCTAAAGACAAGAGAGATAACCTCCCAAGGGAAAGAACAGCTGGGAAAAGAAGAGATTGGATCAAATGTTGACTCTCTTGGGGTGAGCAGGACCAGAACACTCACAAATGGCCTTCAGAAATCAGAGGTGACACAAAGAGCCAATAATCATTCTGCATAACAACGTAATAAGGCCTTCTTATCAGATCTTCAGACTAAAAGTGCCTGCGAAAACAACAATTTAAGAACTGGGATACCATTAGACAATTATTTTCCTCCACCTTTGAAGACCGGTGTCCTTACCTCACTGACTTTTAGCTACCACTTTAGTCAGTATCACTCTTGGTCAATTCTGAATCTTAGCTTGAGCTAGTATATATACACATTAATGTATGAAGAGCAATGTCATCATTTTTAGTCAATGTAAAGTAGGAACATTCTGCTAGTTTAAGAAAGTCCATATATCATTCCAGGAACAATCATTCTAATGACATACAGACTGAAGTTTGACCCCTAAAATGAAGTTGCAATCAGCAATTCACATACTTACTCAAGCACATTATCTGTTACTGGGAAGCAATAAGGACAAGCTTCAGGGACTTCAGTCTAAATAAAGTGATGTTTATACTGGCAATAATAAACAATCCTAATGAATATGCTAATAGTCATTCCATATTTACAGACATTAGTATTCTAAACTTGACCTACTGCTATATACACACAAATAGACCCAAGATGATAGATTTTATGTAGCTTACTAAGACAACAGAGAAGGGGGATGACCCTAATACTCCAAACTATTAGGACTCAATGTTAAATAAAGAGGGAGGGTCCACATAAACACCTCTTATTCATTTGCACTGTATACAGAAGAAATAGGAAGGCTGACCAGTATAAGCCGAGTTTTTTCGGCACAAAACCTGAACTCGGCTTATACTTGGGTCATACAGGTTATTTGATTCGGTGATTGTGATTTAGCTTGATTACCTGTTAAGCTACGGTTTTCTGCACTTTATTTAAAGTTTTAAAGTTGTTGGTAGTTTACAGTTTTTCTTTAGCAATAAATATTGAAAAGCATTTAACCTACTGATTCCTCAATTATTGTAATTGTTTTGGGT
>CAUYPK010023415.1:0-35590 GCA_963574355.1 Loris lydekkerianus
GTTATGGGGAAGGGGAGGAAAAGCAGAAAGAGGGAAGGAGGGAGGGGGGTGGGGCCTTGGTGTGTGCCACACTTTCTGGGGGCAAGACATGATTGCAAGAGGGACTTTACCTAACAATTGCAATCAGTGTAACCTGGCTTACTGTACCCTCAATGAATCCCCAAAAAGAAAAAAGAAAAAAAGAGTACATGGGCAATTTAATTATTCTACTATAAACATATCAAAAAAAAAATCACATTGTACCCTATAAATGAACACATAGAGGTAAAAATGAGTATATAAATATATAGAAATAGACGCTGTCACATACATGTATATATAGTTGTATGTACACACATTGCTCTCACAAAGTATTTATACTAATGAACCATGTTTGGTTTCTTCAAAGTTGTATATTACATTTATTATCCATAATTTATTTCACTGTCTGATTCAAATGTTACATATGAACACTCATGAAAAGTTTTCCTATACTCTACTGCTTAATAGCCCTTATTAAAATCTATAATTACCTAATAAATTATTTTTCAACAAAGGTTACAATGACTACTACTTATTATGTAGCTTCCATATGTCATTTTTTTTTCATTATATATATTATCACTATACTGTAATCCTTACAAGCTGGTCTGACTTATCCTTTTATGTTACTGAGAAGGAAACTGAGTTTAAAATTATTCCTTTTCTCTCTGCTATGACAGGCTGCTACTACCACAAACATCATGTCTCCTATAATTTGGACGGTTGTTCCCCAAAATTTCATGTTCAAAACTTAACTTCCAGTATGGTGGAATTGAGAGATGAGGTCTAATGGAGGTTTGGGTCATGGGGATAGAGCCCTTATGTGTGGCTGATACCACTTTCATGGTAGTAAATTCTCACTCTTGAGATATTGCATTGGTTCTCAGGGGAATGAATTCACTCCTAAAAAAGCATATTTTTAAAGACAGCCTGGAACTTACACCTTTCTCTGTTGTTTCTTTTCTCATCATGTCATACTTGGACATGCTGGCTCTCCTTCACATTTCATCATGAGTAGAAGCAGCCTAAGGCCCTCCCCAGACACTAAGCAAATACCAGCACTATGCTTTTTTATACAGTCTGCAGAAACATAAGCCAAATAAACCTATTTTTCTTTATAAATGATCTAGCCTCAGGTATTCATTCATAGCAACATAAAAAACTTAGGACAATCTGAATACTACCAGTAAAAAAAAAAAAAAATACAGGTGAGGGATTAATAATTAGAGCCTAGCAATTAACTGTTGAGTGAGATGACTTGTCATTCTCCAATAGTATACACTATAAAAAAGGCTAGAAGGACAGGAAGGAGGAAGAGAGAGAAGGGAAGAGGGGACAGAGGAAGGGATGAAAGAAGGAGAGAAGTGCTTTTATTCATTGGTTTATAAACTATTTATTGAGTTTTAATTATATCCCAGACTCTGATAGGAGCTAAGGATACAATGGTTAGGAAAATAATTCACTATCTCTCATCTCAGAGTTTAAACACAATTGTGGATTATTATTGTTAATCAAAGAAACACACAATAAAATGTAAAATCACAACTCTTTTAATGCTTCCTGGCTGAGTACATGGCACTAGTGAATGTGTGCAACAGAATATTTGACATTGCCCAGATGGTCAGTAAAGGTTTTCCTGAGGATGTAACACAGAGGAAAAATCCCTACTAAGTAGATGTTAGGATGGGGGTGGGAGGGGATGTGTATTCAAAAGCCCAAGGTTGTGCTAAGACTTAATAAAGACTGACAAGTATAAAGGATTTTACAAAGCTGGTGAGGTTCGAGTGTGGAGAGTGAGATGGAATATGGAGGAGGAGAGAGAGGGAGATAAAGTCAGAGAGGTGGTTGGCACTAGGTCCTCTAGGATTATGTTAAAAGTGCTGTTTGGCTAAGAACAATTAGAAGCCACTGAAGGTCACAACCTTTGCTCACTGAAGGTTTGAATCTTTGAAGTTTTTCAAAAATGACTGACTTTAATTTTGAGAAGATGACATTGATATCTAGTAGGATGTTTAGTGCAATCATCCAGTCAAGGAGCCTGAATTGGAGTGAAGGCAGTAGAAACTTAGAGAAGTGAATAGATATGAGCAGTATTTTGGATTTTGTGGCTTTGTTTATAGTAAAGTTGGTGGGCTGTCGTCATCAGTATACTTATAGTTGTGACTCTGGTTATGGTTATAGCTTTGGTTACGGAGGCTGAGGGAGAATGATGTTTCAAGAATGACACTACCTTGGCTAACAAAACACACGAGGAAGGGAACAGGAGAGGATGAGTTTTTCTGGGAGTTGATCATGTGTTGTGACTCTGACATGTTGAGTTTGTTGTGCCTTTGAAACATCTGAAAGGAGGTAGCTTAATATATGTGAGTATATTTTATAATATACTTAGAACATATAACCATTTTCTAGTGATAATTCTTAAATTTGCCATATGTCCTTGCTTCATCTCATGTCTCTTTCTTTTACTAACTATAAGTATCACAGTTTTCTCAATTTTAAGGAATCATGTCTGGAATGGGTAGAGAACCTGCACCCTCAAGGCCACATGTGTCCCTACAGATCACCAAGTGCAGAGCCTTGACTGAATCTAAACTTCACAGGAAAAAAAAAACAACTTTTATTAAAAGGATTTATTCTTTTAATTTGGATTCAGTTGAAAGGCTGCACTCAAGGATCCAGACAGCCACATGTCATCCCATAAGCACAGGTTCCCCACCTCTGTCTCTTTGGGATGTGAATGCGTTTATCTTTTGCTGTCAAGCCAAATATTTGAAAACTAAAGTGCTAACTGTTGTGGCTAACAAATATTTTCAATCTTCACATTCTTGCTCCATGATAGGATTGCATTTTAGTGGAGTCCTATGATTAGTTTCCTCTAGTGAGTTCTAAGAGGAAGTGACATGTTACTCCTACATGGGATCCTGGAATAGATGATGTGAAAACTCTAGAGCTTTCTTTCCCTCTGACACATAGACAAGCAATATTCCATATACTAGTTGATCCATTAGTATAGGTCTCATAGGACAACATTATGTAGAGTTTCCTAGTTGACCCACTACAGGTACGTACCAAGAATAAAAAAATAACCTTTATTGTTTTAACGCAGTGATATTTGGGGTTGTTTGTCAGGACCATAACCTAGCTCATGCAACTATGCAAGTACTAATGAAAGCCAATCATGTAAAGTGAATGAGATTGCCTAGAAAAATAATAGAATGTGCTCTAGGAGAATATGCCTTGAACAGAACCAGAGAATGAAAGTACAGAGAAGAGAAAACCTAGGAAAATTTTCTGTGTAGAAACAATATGAAGAAAGTGTTTCACTAGGGAGAGAATGGTCAAGTATCCATCACTACTAAAAGATCAAGTATGAAAGAGGAATGAAAAATTTCCAGTGGATTTGGCAACAAAGTGGTCATGATGATCTCAGGAAGAAGCTTGCATTGAATGCAAGAGACAAAGGCTAAAATAATATGGGTTGAGGACTGAGTAGGAGTTTCAGGAAATGAAAAGAAAAAATAGAAATAATTTTTTTGGAAAGCCAGGGTGGAAGAGAGATTGAGCACAATGGGAGACAAGTCAAAAGCAAGTATCTCAAAATGAGTTTTTTCCAGACTTGTGTCCAAATGCTTCATTTTAATGGTATTAAGTATCTTACAAAGTACAGTAACTTGAAACTCTAGCTGCAAAGGTGAAATAAAAATCACTTTTAATGTAAAATCTACAGCACTTTTCATTTATAATTCTCTCAAAATCATGCTCTGTATTTGACTATTATTTATAAAGAACAAGTTTACAGCCAAACTTAACTGCAAGGAACGCTGGAAGATTTGAAATTTACTTAGATTTTACTATGCTTGCACTCCACAATCAAATTTGATTTTATTAGGTAGAAATATATTGTCTCAACATAGTTTATTTATGGAAAAGACTAAACTGGACCCACACAGAAAAAAAAATATTACTCCACAAAAGTATGTTTGAGTCTCATTTTGACTTATATATTCCCAGTGCCTACACAATGCCCAGAACACTGTGGGTGACACCGCATACTTTTTTACTATTTTCTGCAGATATCCTTTTAGTTAAAAAGGGTAATAACTATTAAGCTAATCAGTAGCCTATAAGTTGCTGATGTAATAGTTAATCCTTGTAAGTTCAGGTAATTTATCATTCAAATATTTTTGTAGCTACACAAAATAGAAGCCACTATCCAAGTGAAAGGTTCAGATTGTGTATACGCCTTTTAATTTCTGGTGTGCCTGTCAGCCTGTACACATTTGCATTCAGAGAAAGTGAGATAAATATTTAGAATTTAATAATTATTATTATTATTTTATTAAACACCTCAAATGTGCCACATCAGCACTGGGTGAATTACATATGATAGCTATAATCCTTTCAACAAGCTTAAATGGTAGGTGTTATAATTTCCTTTTTACACAGAAATAGAGTGTAGCAATCCATACAGGTAACCAAGTTAGGACACTAACCTAGCACCTTATGTCACCGAAGTGTTGCCAATAAAACTGTAGATATTTTTCATTACAAACACGAAAAATTCTTTCTCCTAGATGGTCATCAGATTGTCAATAGAATAGTCATAGTTTTATTCAGCTTTGTGAAAACTGTGGCACATTTTAGAAGCATGTATTCCTAGAGCTAGAAGCTAGTAATTACTTTTAGAGGCTGATAAAGCTTGTTATTAAGGCCCTCAAGTAGAGCTTGATCATGTAGCATTCGCAAAATAAACTCTATAAATACAAAAAAAAAAATTCGGCAAATACTTTCCCTACTTATTTCAAAGGACATTTTGAGTTCTCACAAAGTTGATAAAACAACAATAGTAAAAATAATTTTAAACAATTTTTACAGTGAGATAAATGAATGAGGAAAATAAATCTTTTTTCCTCATATTAATATCTATTCTTGTCCTTACATTAAATGCCTCAACTTTACCATTTTCTAAGTAGATTTAAGTGTGAGACAACTGGTCTCATGCTTATATAGAGGATATATTCATAATTAAAAGCTCCTATTTTCTTCCCTATCCTGACATGTACAATGATATTTTAATATAAAAATGGACCATGGCTAGAAGGTGGTTCACATCCTAGCTTTGTCAATAACTCTCTCTCTCTCTCACCATGAGCAGAACTAACAAGAATTCATAGATGCTATTTTTCTAAAGTCAGGTAGCTAATGGAGAAACTTCCTCAGAAATTCCAAAATTTGAAATGTCCTCAGAATGGCTACACAATGTTACTGTCACATTATAATCTTCATTACCATTACTTCTATAGAGTTTATATTTAACTAATAGTCAAAATTCTAAATGCCAACCATATAAGTAACTTAATAAAGCAGAAATACCACTTTTAAAATCAGAAAATGTGATAATATACAATGATTGTTTTTAATGAGCCAGAGAGACCATCTAAACCCTGCTTCCCTATTTTCAAATAATACCTACCTTACACAGTTGTGATAAGAAAATGAAAAATCACCTTGACAACAGCAATGTCAAAATTCAATAAAAAAAAATATGATCCATTAAAACATAATAGATATTGTAAAAACAAGGGGAAGCAAGCAATAATTAGCTGTTTATCTTGTTTTACTAAAGCAGTTATTTGTTGGCAAAATGATGCATTAACTTTTTTTTTCCATGCTGAAACTTATGTCATTCTACAAAATATAAAGTAGAAGCATAATAAAATCTCAGTCTTTTAAAAAAATAAAGGAGCTAGAAGCACAAATTCAGAAAGAGATTAAATTTCCTTTTGATAAGAACTAAATTTATAATTCAGCAGATTTGCTTACCTAATTCAGTTTTAATACTGTTCTTGTTATCATTTCCCTAAATACACATTGAATGAGGATTATCTTGGGGGATTTGGATAATGTTCCTAGGCAGAAACGTAAAAATGTATACAGTATTTGTAGCTAATAGAGAAATAATTACACTGGAAAGCAAGGACATAGAAGTTGCTTTCAATGAAGGGCATATTTGACCTCAGCATCTTTTAAAAATAAAGACATGTTGAAATACACAACTCTAAAATATAAAAAAGTATTAACAGTAATTACCTGAAAAACCTACAGATAAAATTATTTTCTTACAGTCTCTAAAAATCCTTTCAAATAAAAGTATTTCATTATTTGAGAATGTGGGATTCCAGCCTATGCATATCTGCTTTAAGTTTTTCACTTTCCCAAATTCAAAAAAACATAAATGAAAAATTTAAATCAAAATAAGCAGTGAAAATATTATTAAGTACTCCAGCTTTGTCCACAATATCCCTTACTGTCCTTTGCAAAGCCATTCAGATGATATAAGGAGGTAAAAAAGTAAAGAATATCCTGAGTCAAAAGCATACCTGAATATTAAAAATTAATAACTCCATTTTCATCAGACAATTAAAGTGATATAATTATATTTTTAAATGACAAATGAAGTAATATTCCCAATTTCCCTAAGGCTACTAAGTTGTATATTAAAAGCTGAAAGTAATTCTGATGAACTTGTACTATCGTAAACAGTATTAAATTTGATGTTGTCTGGAAAGTTAAGAACAGGTGTCTGTTGTCTGAGACAAGGCTTCTGTAGCAAGCCAAATGTCCAGAGGCATTTTCTTTTCCAGGTGTCTACATTATATTTTTAATGTGGCAGACACAAAAGACCACTAATATTTTTAATCCAGGCTTGCTTATATACACAGATTTTATGTTTTTTGCTTTTTGTGTATCTCAAAACTCTCAAATTTTTACATGTGTCAACAGCCCAATGACACATGTAAAAAATCGCTAGAGAAAATTGTTAAGAAATAGGAGAAAAATGTTGGCTTTTTCAGGGTCTAGAAAAAAAAAGCTATGGTAACTGGATGATCATCAAGTTATAGTAGGTTCCTTAATTATTACTCTTAATTAAAATAAGAAATATTTATTTTTTAAATATCTTCAATACTCTTCTGGGATAAAAACTTCAATCTATGAAAACATGTTTTACTTAATTCAATTCAATATGTTATAGATTATTGAAGTTGAATGTCCCAGGTAGAGTTAATAAATAGATAGAAACAACAGTAAACAAGATATACATAGCACTTGATCCCAGGAAACTTTCAGACCACATAGAATCAGTTAATTTAGTCACTTCAGTCCAAATAATCAATTGGTATAGGATAACTGAAGTTCACCAACGAAAACGCAAAATATAGAAGAGAAATTCCCATTACTATTAGTGTCAAGATTTTACCAAATCTACTCAACTCTGTAAAATACATTAGTATAGCTATGTCACTTAAGCAGGTTTATTTCCGCCTCGGTTTTATTTGTAAATAACCATAATTGAAACATAAAATTACATCAACAAAGAAAATACGGATTAGGAAGAAATTCTAAGTCTTGCTTTGTAATCATGAATAAAAGAAGAATTACACAAATCAGAATCAGAAATATCCCTGCTTAGAGTCACCTAAATAACTAGATTTCATAAAACTAAGCTACCAACCAATGAACATAAGATCCATCACTATTTCCTGTATATCAGTAAAAGACAAAAAAATGAAAAGCTGCTAACTAAAAGATGACACACCATAGATTATCAGATTAAATTCTGATTTCAGAGATGTGAACATGTGTTTAGAATTGATGAATTCTGACAGATAATTTTGTTTGCTCACCTTCCTCATACGGAACATCTAAAAGCTGGCCCAATGGAGGTCCAGAAGTTAGCTTATCTAACTATTTAGAGTCAACTCAGTTCTATAAATTAAAACCATTAGGAAATTACTATTTTATCTATAAAATCCTGAAGAACATACCATTGTTAGGTATAATCCCAATTGACTTATGACTTATAAATCACAAATATCAGCCTAAATGAAACACGGAGATTAATTGGTTAGCTAAAATATTAAATTAAAGATGAGCTAGAGATATCCCATCTCTAAAATACATTTAAATAAATAAATGAATAAATAAATAAATAAAAGATAGAGGTGGCTTAAGATGGTAGGCTTCACCAGAGTAGATGTGGCTAAGAGGCAGTTGGAGTTTCATCAAGGAAGTGAAATAGCTAATGTTAGAATTAAGGAAAAGACTGGCGGGCAGAGCAAGATGGCAGACTAGAGACATATTGCCAGCTACTCGAGGTGAAACGGGGAAAGTAGACATCAGCCACCTCTGGATGGAGGAATCTGCACAGAATCATTACCTCAGGGATACAGTGAAATAGTAGGACACTTCAGGAGCCAACAAGGAGGTCTGGAAATGAGGAAGACTGATAGAGAAGGCAAGTGTTTGGTATGGGCAAAGGCTGGCCAATTGGCAGCTCTCCCATGGAGGTCTGGGGACAGGAAAGGTCTGTCCTGCAGTATTTTTATTTTAGACTGGGCTGCTCGCTGGAACAGCAAGTAGATTCAAATAGTGCCTGGTGGTAAGGGATGAACACCAGGTGGGGTGGTTCCCCTACCAGCTGCCAAGTACCATCATTGTGTGGGAATGGAATACTCTGTGGGGTCCTAGTGCATGGCCAGCTCTGGTGCACCTGCTGAGTTCAAGTGGCCATCTTTGGGGTGAGCCAACAGCACCCCCATCCCCTGGGAAAGCTACTTTTTTGTCAGGGGACACTGTCTGACAAGCCTCCTGGGAAGTCTGGCAAGAACTTTGGGACCCTAGTCCAGAAGAGACTGAATGCTGACCATTCAGAGAAAAACAGAGAAACAAAAAAGATAAAAGGGGCTGAAAAAGTGTACCAAAAATGGAGGAGCCCTTGCTATTATAAAAAGTGCAAATGAAAAAAAAAAAAAAATACAACCAAAGAAAACACTAAACTAAGGCAACAACAACAGCAATAACAACAAAAGAGAGAAAAAAAAGGAAAATCTAAGAGGAAAAAAATTGAATAAAGAAGCAAAAAATATATAAACATGGAAAAGACAGAAAGGGAATTTAAAATATGGATGGCAAAAACAATAAAGGGAATCTACAAGAAAGTGGAAAATAATCAAAAGCAAATCTAAAAACAGAACCAAAATATGGATGAAAGATATAAGACTATAGAAAGAATATGGTGTAGCTTAAGGAATTGCCAAGGAAATTCTTAGTAATAAAAACAAAGCTGGAGGCATTACTCTACCAGACTTTAGGTTATATTACAAGTCCACAGTGACCAAAACAGCAGGATATTGGCACAAAAATAGAGATGCAGATATATGGAACCAAATAAAAACCAGTCTCTTATAGCCATTTGATCTTTGATAAACCAAACAACAGTATATATGGGGGAAAGGAACCCCTATTCAATAAATGGTGCTGACAAAACTGGACAACCACATGTAAAAGACTGAAAGTTAACCTGCACCTTTCACCAATTACAAAAATTGACTCAAGATGGAAAAAAGATTTAAATCTAAGACACGAAATGATAAATAGCCTAGAAGAATGTGGGGGCAAAACTCTTGATGTTGACCTTGGGAAAGATCTTTTAAAGAATACTTCAGCAGGCTCAGCGCCCATAGCACAGCAGTTACAGAGCCAGCGACATACACCAAGCCTGGCCCAGGCCAGCTAAACAACTACAACAAAAATAGCCGGGCGTTGTGGTGAGCACTAGTAGTTCCAGCTACTTAGGAGGCTGAGGCAAGAGAATCACTTAAGCCCAAGAGTTTGAGGTTGCTATGAGCCTTGACACCACAGCACTCCACCGAGAGTGACATAAGGAGGCTCTGTCTCAAAAAATAAAAATAAAAAAATACTTCAGCAGCAATTGCAACAACAACAAAAATAAACAAATGAGACTTAATTAAACTTAAAAGCTTATGCACAGCTAAGTACACAACAATTAAAACAAAAAGACAACCTTTGGAATGGGAAAAGATATTTTTATGTTATGACTCTGACAAAGGCTTGGTAATTAGGATCTATAGAGAACTCAAATTGATCAACAAAAAAAGAGCAAACAACCCCATCTATCACTGGGCAAAACATATGAACAGAACCTTTTCTGAGAAAGACAGACAAATGGCTAACAAACATCTAAAAATGCTCATCGTCCCTGATCATCAGAAAAATGCTAATCAAAACCACCCTGAGATATCACCTAACCCCAATAAGATTAGCCCATATTACAAAGTCCCAAAGTTGCAGATGCTGGTATGGATATGAGTAGAGGGGAACAGTGTTACACTTTTGGTGGGACTGCAATCTAATGCAGCCTCTTTTGAAAGACATAAGGAGAATCCTCAAACAGCTCAAATTAGACCTCCCATCTGAGCCTGCAATCCCACTACTAGGCATCTACTCAGAAGATAACAAAATTATTTTATCATAAAGACATTTGCACTAGAATGTTTATCACAGTTTGATTTACAATCACCAAGATGTGGAAACAACCTAAGTGTCCATCAACTGACAAAGAAGCAGCTGTGGTTAAAAAAAAAAAAAAAACAACTGTGAGGTATGTATACCAGGGAATACTGTTCAGCCGTAAGAAAAAATGCTGACTTTATATCTTTTGTATTAACCTCGATAGAACTGAACACATTCTTCTTAGTAAAGTATCATAAGAATAGAAAAACAAGTATCCAATGTACTCGATATTATTATGAAGCTAGTAGATGATCTAACACACGCCTAAATAAGAGAAAAACCTAATTCTATTAATGTTTTGGAGAGAGGGAATGAAGGATGGGAGAAAGGAAGAGGGACTGGCATCTTCCCACTTAGCACAAGGTAGGAGAGTATGGCACACCATTTGGGTGCAGAACACAACTACAAGAGGGACTCTACCTAACAAATTAAAAAACTGTGACATAGATGTTTATAACTTCACAATAACCTGAAATTTAAAAAGAGGTGTTTTGTTGTTGTTGTTGTTGTTGCTTTTTTGTAGTGTTTGGCTGGGGCCGGGTTTGAACCCACCACCTCCAGTATATGGGGCCAGCACCCTACTCCTTTGAGCCACAGGCGCCACCCAGAAGTTTATCTTTAAAATAAGAATAAAAGACTGTTGATCCAGTCATTGTGGCTGGTTTTTGTTAACTGATTACAGTATTATAAAAGCCACATATTCTAGTAGTATATCATTTAGTTGGTAGAATGTTAACTAGTTTGATATTTTAAATTATAACTTTCTTTACTTCAATTTCTCAGTCTCCCAATGTAAAAAACTCTCTGCCATTATCCGTGATTTTCTTTTGTTTATTCCTAATTTTAGAGACAAAGGAAGAACCTTTGGGGATCCATAAAATGTCTTTTTTTAAAATAATGATATAGTTAATAGTTACGCTTATCAATGTGAGAGTAATTTAAAAGTTAAATTAAAACCACAAGTTTTAAGATTTAGATTTAAGCCTAAGATTTATTCAATATACAATAATTAAAAGCATTACAAATGTATTAAAACACTACTAATATCCTATAGAATGTTAGGCAGTTAGCTTACAGCTCACAAGATTTAAATAAAATGTGATTCCTATCCTAAATAATAATCCCAAGTTTATGGACTGGTCAATAACCACATATATGGCATTACATACCACTTATACCAATCATTTCACTTCTAACAATTCACAATTATATGGAAAAATACATCAGTTTCCTTTTTAATTGTCTCTAGATAGACTAGAAAATGAACTAGAAAGTGTCCTAATTCAATTTAGTTTAGAACAGATTAGTAGAAGAATCGTAACACAACAAAAGACAGCAGGGGATTTATAGTATTTTACAACATAAATCCAGAAGAAGTAGTCCTTTTTTGTAGGATAGCTTTGGGGATATTTAACATGATGATGAATGCCCACAAAGCAACCTACATATGGCACCTTAACTTTCCATTGCTTCAGAGTCTCAAGAAATTAGGAGAGAAAATACTAAAAGTCCATGGAAAATTGTATTGAGATACCTCAAAGAACTTAAAGTAGACCTACCATTTCATCCAGCAATCCCATTGCTGGGTATATACCCAGAGGAAAAAAAGGTTACTTTATTAAAAGGACACTTACACTTGAAAGTTTATAGCAGCACAATTCACAATCACAAAGATGTAAAAACAATCCAAGTGCCCACCAATACATAAATGGCTTAATAAAATATGGTATATGCATAGTAAGGAGTACTAATCAGCTATAAAGAAAAATGGTCATCTAGTATCTTTTGTGACAACCTAAATGGAAATGGAGATGATTCATCTAAATGGAACATCACAGGAATGGAGAACCAAACACACATATTCAATACCAGGTTGGAAATGATCAATCAACACTTAAGTACACATATGAAAGTAAATCTCAATAAAAATCAAACTGGGATGGGGGAAGAGGAGATGGGTAAATTCACCCCTGTTAGGTGTGGTTCACACTGTCTGGGTGGGGAGCACACTTATAACCTTTACTCAATTTGTGCAAAAAAAAGTATTTAAATAAAACACTTGTACTCCCTAATTTCCTGAATTTGGGGAAAGATTTTATGAAAAAGACTTCAGTAGCCATCACAACAACAACAAAAATTAACAAATGGGACTTAATTAAGCTGAAAAGCTTCTGCACAGCAAAGGATACAACCATTAAAGCAAAAAGACAACCTTCAGAATGGGAAAAGATATTTGCAGGGTATGAATCTGACAAAGGGTTGATAACTAGAAACTACAACAAACTCAAGTTAATCAACAAAAAAAAAGAGTAACAATCCCATCTACCACTGGGCAAGAAATACAAACAGAATCTTCTCTGATGAAGACCGACAAATGTCTAACAAACATTTCTTTTAAATGCTTATCATTCCTAATAGTCAGAGAAATGCAAATCAAAACCGCCCTGAGATATCACCTAACCCCAGTGAGAATGGCCCACATCACAAAATCTCAAAGCTGCAGATGCTGGTGTTTGTTGATGTGGAGAGAAGGGAATACTTTTACACTACTTGTCGGACTGTAAACTAATAAAATCTTTTT
This sequence comes from Loris lydekkerianus, assembly GCA_963574355.1. Taxonomy (NCBI): domain Eukaryota; kingdom Metazoa; phylum Chordata; class Mammalia; order Primates; family Lorisidae; genus Loris; species Loris lydekkerianus. Next base: position 12,977 of record CAUYPK010023415.1, read on the forward strand.
GTAAGGAAGTATGGAGACTCCTCAGAGAACTCAAATTAGACCTCTCATTTGATCTGCAATCCCATTACTAGGCATCTACCCAGTAGAAAAAAATCATTTTATCATAAGCACATTTGCACTAGACTGTTTATCAAAGCTTAATTTACAATCTTCAATATTGGAAACAATTGTGGAAACAATCTAAATGCCCACCAACCCAGGGATAGATTAACAAGCTGTGGCATGTATATATACCATGGAATGCTATTCAGCCATTAAAAAATATGGAGACTTTACATCTTTTGTATCAACCTGAATGGAGTTGGAACACATTCTTCTTGGTAAAGTATCACAAAAATGGAGAAGCAAGAATCCAATGTACTCAATTCTAATAGGAAACCAGTAAATGAACTAATACATACCCTCATAAGAGAAAAACTCAAATCAATTCAAGGCAGGGGCAGAGGAATGAGGGAACAGGGGTGCTGAGGGGTTGCAATGTACAACACACCACTTGGGGGTGGGACAATTATAAGAGGGACTTTACCTAACAAATGCAATCAGTGGAACCTAATTCCTTGTACCCTCAATGAACGCCAAATAATAAAAAATAAATAAAAATAAAAAATAAATAAAAGACAGTAGAATATTATAAACACTGAACTTAGACTCAAATATGTGGGATTTATATCCCAGGGCCACCATTTATTCTGAAATTTCACTTAACTCTTTGAGTCTTAGTCACCCCTATAAAAAGGGCGACAATGACACAAAATAGAATATGCAAAAGTAGCTTTATAAATATAAGATATATAAGGTATCATTTTTCCAAATTTTTGTCTATAAATAAATCTACAAAAGTTCTCAGGAGAGGCATGTATATTTTGTTTCTTTCTGTATGTTTCTCCTGAAAGAAGTGGCCAAAGTATGATAAGCAGAAAAATGGCCCCCAAAGATGTCCATGTCCAAATTCCTATAACACGTAACCTTACACAGGGAAAAAGTCTTTGCAGATATGATTAAGTTAAGGATCTTGACACAGGAAGATCATCTAGGAGTACCCAAGTTCACCAACAAGGACCCTTATAAATGAAAGAGAGAAACAGGAGAGTCAGAGTCAAAGAAGTATATGTAATGATGGAAGCACAGGGCAGAGTGATAAGATTGCCGGCTCGGAAGATGGAAAGGGTCTAGAAGCCAAAGAACGTGGGCTACTTCTACAATTGGAAAAGGAAATGGATTCTTCCCTACTTATAGAATACAACCCTACTTACACATTTTAGTCCAATGAGACTGATGTCAGACCTCTGACCTTCAGAACAGCAAAACAATAAGCTTATGTTGTTGAAGCCACTAAGTATGTGATAATTTGTTTACAGCAGCCACAGGAAAGTAATACGTACGCCACAGGAGAGTACATGGTTGTATTCTAGCTAAATAGGCTATAATGACAGGTTTGTGTGACTTTAAGCCAGTCCCATTCTATTTAAAGCATAGATGTTGAACTAAAGTCATCCCTCAGGTCCCCTTCATTTCAAAAACACTATAATTAAACAAACAAACTTATTTTTTTCATTTTTTCCAATCTTCCATATATTCTCCCTCCTTGGATCAAAAAACTATTTCCTTTCTGCTTTATTTTATGCTTCGGGAAGAAGAACATTCCTGTGCTAGCTAGTCCGGTAGAAACTACTGAGGGATAATGAGGCCAACTTACCCTGACAATCCATGACAGCTGTTATACTTCACTGACAATAAATGGGGAACTTCTTTTGCCCACTCCAATTTTCCCTGAGTTCCTGTTTTCTGGGTCTCAAAATGCACAGGCAGAAATTACATAGGAATGCAATATGAACTCAAGGTCCCTAGAAAGTAGTTTCCTAAGCAATTATATATAAAAATGTCCTCATCAAGATGATTCCTTTAAAGGCTGTCTTCAGCTCTAAAATTTAAAGGAAAATTATTATTTGTCACCCCCAATTATAACTTCGGGAATTTATAAGAATCTGTGGTTTCTCTAGATAAGCCCACTAATACATTCAATCTTGAATAGAAAGGGTCAGCTAAATCACATATAACAATAGCCAGCAGCTAAAAAAGTACATCTGTACTTTCATCAACTCTAAATTATAACAGTTTTAATATGAGTCTTAAATTCCAGAAATAAGATGACTGGAGGATTAAGATTTTAACTATTTTCAACATCCAACTTAACAATAATAAAATCAGCAATTATTTTGAATTTTATTTAAATCTTATTTTTTTCATTGTATAAATAGTAAGAAAACACTATATTACCATTCAAAACTCATAACCTTAGGAAAGAAGGATACAAAAGTTCAATGGTTAAAATGACTCTTCCATTCCACTCCTAGGTATATACTCCCAAAGCATTGAAAATGGTATTCAAACAAATACTTGTATATGAATGTTCATAGTAGCACTATTCACAATAACCAAAAAGTGGAAATAACTTTTGTTGTCCATCAACAGAAAAATGGATAAACAAATGTAGTATATGTATACAATGCAATATTATTCAGTCATAAAAATAACAAAATACTAACATGTGTTACAACATAGATGAACCTCAAAAACATGCTAGGTGGAAGAATCCAGAAACAAAAAGTCATGTATTTCGTGATTCCATGTATATGAAATATCCAGAATAAGTAAACCCACAAAGATAGAAATCTGATTAGTGCCTGCCAAGGGCTACCAGGAGGGAAAGGAAATTTCATTTGATATGTATGGAGTTTCCCTTTGGTGTGATAAAAATGTCTTGGAACTAGATAGAGGTAATGGTTGTACAATACTCTAAGTGTATTAAAAACCATTGGATTGTTTGGGGTTCTTTGGTTAGTTTTATGGAGGGATAATTTACAAATAGAAATTGTATATATTTAAAGTGATCAACTTGATGTTTTGATACATCTATTCTTTGTAAAATGATCTCCCCATTTCATTTCTCCCATACTCCTGACAAACAATATTCTACTGTTTCTATAAACGTGACTAGTTTAGACTCTACGTATAAATGTAACCATTCACCAATGGTCTTACTGTGTCTGGCTTGTTTCCCCTAGCATAATATCCTCCAGGTTGATCCATGTTGTTGCAAATAGTAGGATGTCCTTCTTTTTAAAGAGTGAATAATATTCCATTGTATATACTGCATATAACACATTTTTTCGTGTTTTTTTTTTCTTTTTTTCTTTTGAGACAGAATGTCACTCTGTTTCCCCATGCTAGAGTGCCATGGCATCAGGCTAGCTCACATAAACCTCAAATTCCTGGGCTCAAGTGATCCTCCTACCTCAGCTTCCCAAGTAGCTGGGAATACAGGCACCCACCACAATGCCGAGCTAAATTTTCTATTTTTAGTTGAAACAGGTCTCACTTGCTTAGGCTGGTATAGAACTCCTGAGATCAAGGGATCCATCCACCTTAGCCTCCCAGACTGCTAGGATTATAGGCATGAGTCACTGCACACAGCCAACACATTTTCTTTGTCCATTTGTCGAGAAATGCAGGAGACATTACAATAGACATTTCAGAAATAAAAAGGATCATAAAGAACTATTATGAAGAAATATCATACAAATAGAATGGATAACATAGAAAACAGGAATAAATTCCTACATATCTACAATCTACCAAAATGGAATTAAGAAGAAATAATAAGTCAAAAAAGACCAATAACAAAGCAAGGATACCTGGACTCACCACTTCTATTTGACATAGCATCAAAAAGTTCTAGCCAGAGGAATAAGACAAGAAAATTAAATAAAAATCATTGAAATAAGAAATTATGGGGTAAAATTATGTCCATTATCAAATGACATATTTACATATGCAAAAAACTCTGAAGACTTAACAGAAATACTATTAGAATAAACAAATTCAATAAAGTTTCAAGATACAAAACCAACATATAAAACTCATCTATTATTTCTATGGTAACAAAGAACTATCAAAAAATCAATAAAACAATCATATTTATAGTAGCAACAAAAATTATAGACCACCTCTTTATGACCATATATATCCCTCATTTAGCTCCCTCTTGCAAGTGAGAACATGTTGCATTTGTTTTCCATTTCTGAGATACTTAGAATAATTGTCTCTAGTTCCATCCAAGTTGCTGCAAAAGATGGACACTGAAAACTAAGAAGGGAGGGAGAGATGTGTTTAATATCCAAAACATACAAGAAATTTACATAACACAATAATGAAAAAACAAATAACCAGTTTAAAAATGGGCAAATGATCTAAATAGGTATTTCTCAAAAGAAATTATACAAATGGTTAGCAGGTATTTCACTAATTTTCAGGGAAATGCAAATCAAAACCACAATGTGATATTGCCTCACCCTTATTAGAATATATATTATCAAAAAGACAAAAGATATCTAGTGTTGGAGTAGATGTGGAGAAAAGTAGACCCTTGCACACTATTGTTGGAATTGTTAGTACAGCCATTATAAAAAAAAAAACAATATGGAGGGTCCTCAAAGAAGTAAAAATAGAACTACCATGTGATCCAGCAATCCCAGAGCTAGATACATATCCAGAAATGAAATAAGGGTCTGGAAGTGATAGCGGCACTCCTGTGTTCATTGTATTATTTGCAATAGCCAAGACATGGAAATAGACACTGAATTGTCCATTTTCAAATGATTAATTGCATGCTGTGCGAATTCCACTTGAGTTTTGTTTGTTTTTTTTTTAAGTTCTATGATTAGACAGGATTTAACTCCCTTTTAGCCCTGCTACACATAATGCAGCCTTTGGCAGGTTATTTAAATACTCCACTCAACTCTCGGGGCTAATGTAAATATTAAATACTATTTTACAGTACCTAGCATATGGAAGAGTATTTAAAAATGAAACATCACTTTTCTATATTTTTCCCACTAAGTACTGTTGGGACTTTAGTATACCAATTTATAAATACAAATAAACAGAAAATAAAAAGATAAGAGGAGGAAAAGGAGGCAGAGGAGGAGGAGAAAGCAGCAACATCAGTGGTGATGACAACTACATGGCACTGCTATGCAACTTCTAGAAATTTATCCTGAGGAAATAATCAAAAGGCTATCTTTGAAAGTATGTATAACACACATACTTTAATAGACACATCTCAGTGTATTTTATATGAGACAGAATATGTGAAAACCAGTATCCATCAATAAGAGATTGGTTAAGTAAATTTAAACACACCAATTCAATAGATTTCTATAAAGCCAATACAACTATGATGTAGATTTGTATTTAACAACACTGAAAAATTTCTATGCCATATCATGGGAATGGAGAGCATAGGAGCAAGTTTTAAAATTGTACAAACCACATGATCCCTTTTATATAACATATAAACACACAATAAAAGACTACAGGAATATATACACAAAATATTAACATCTTTAAATGTTGGTATTATATACAACATTCATAATGCTTTTGTAATAAGAAAGTCAATAAAACCATATCCATTTTAGAAAAAAAGATGTAATGAAGAAATTTTAATAACTTAGCTTTCACATTACCATAGTATAAAATAAACTGACTTGTATAATTTATATGTGCTCCCCTCTATAACTGATATATAAGATTGTATAACAGAACTACTATTTTATTGATGATTAGTGATGCTGAATTTAAAAAAAAGAAAAATATAACAGAACTACTCTTTTCTCCCTGAAAGACGTTATTTATTTTTTATTTTTTTATTAAGTCGCTTGTACATAGATCATGAGTATAATAATGCCATTGTGAGATTCAATGTGTTGATTCTTTGTACAAATTGGAGTGCTTACACCCTACTAATTAAACGTAGCCTTCACCTCATTTACCCAATTACAGTGTTAAGACACTTGTGTTCTACACCTGATAAATCCGACTTGTACTTGCAATATGTTCCATAGGTGTGGTCCCCCTATTAACCCTCCCTCTATCAACCCACCTCTCTCCCTTCCCCTCCACCTTCCCTTCCCTCCTTCATCCTGGGCTATAGTTGTGATTCATCTTCCACACGAAAGTGTAAGTGATTATAAATTGGTTTCATAGTAGTACTGAGTACATTGGATATTTTTTTTCCATTCCTGAGATACTTTACTAAGAAGAATATTTTGCAGCTCCGTCCATGAAAACATAAAAGGAACTACTCTTTTCTAAGGCAGATTCTTCCTTTTGTAAGAAATAAATACACCATTTATTAGCTGTATGACTTCTAAAGAACCATTAAACCTCTGCACATCAGAATGGTGAAAAGCTAAGTTACATAATTGGTACAAGAATATCAATGTGCCACTATGTATAACAGTTAAAGGAGTCTTTAGTTCTAAAGAATGCTAGTAAAATCCTCAAAAACTATACAAGCCCTCCAGAACAGGGAAAATCCTAAAGTAAATGTTCTTCATATACACACAGAACAGAACATAAAAGAATATAGCATAGTGTAGCACATCCATGTGGACTTTTACAATTTGGCCTGGGCTGGGCTCAAACCCACCACCCCCGATATATGGAGCCGGTGCCCTACTTCTTGAGCCGCAGGCGCTGCTTCCATGTGGACTTTTAAAGCCCTCTTCTTCCCTTGGTGTTTAATCTATGACAGGAGCTGACATCCTCTGAAAGACCAGGAAACTACAAGGAGACAAATACAGATGTAAATCCTTCCTATTGTATAATCCAAATTTTTAGATTTTTCAAGGAATTTAAGAATTATTTTAAGTTATTTGAGTGGCTAAATTTAAAAGATGGAACAATAAAGTGAAAATGTTAGTGGCTTAAAACTTAGGTATAATAGGAAGAAAAAATTAAGCATCAGGAAACCATTATCATTGAACATATTTCAGTAGTCAAAAATTTTCATGTGAGTTATAATTGATCCGTTCTACCAATGTACTCTAACAATTACTACTACTCATTCAGAAGGTAGTAAGACATGACATTAGCTACACTCACACAACTAATGGAACAGAGTCACCATAATTTAGCACAACCTACTGAACTTCTGCAAGACTTTGGAACTTGGAGCTGTTCAGACAACACATTCTGCATCATACAGAGTTCAATCAGCATAATCTAAGCATCATTGCTAGTATGTTTTTCCTTATATGATTTCCAGTTATATTTGTATATGGCTGTTGTCCTCAACAAAACTATAATTTATTAAGGACAGGTCCCCTTCTTCATATTTCTTACTAGTCTCCCATCTAATATTGTTTTCCTCATCCTACTTTGATATTCTTCAAAGTAGTTATCAAAATGCTAGACATATGGTAAGCTACTCAAAGTATTATGGTCAGCATTATATGTTTTGCATTATGTTTATGTAATATATGTGCAATGTATGCTATATATAATTCTATATGCAATGTATTATGCCCAATGCTAAATGTATTGGCTTCAGTAAAAATATCAGGACAGTGTTAGTAGCAAATAGGTCTTGTAGTACAGCTTGTCTCTCAGTCTAACAGTAAGGCCTATTTATACCAACACACTGGGGCTTGGCAAACACTCAGAGAATGGCTGACATGCTCAAGCAACCATTACTTGACAAGTTAGAGAAGCAGTGAGGGTCAAAAAACATGCTTTAAGGATGCCCTAAAATGTACTTTTGAACATTACAGTGGAACAGGGAAGGATTAGCAAAAGCAAATACTCAGTGTAAGCTACAGAAAGGGGAAATGAGCTGACAAATTTTAAGTTTTTAAAGTACATAAGTCTAAAAAAAAGAAACACCAAGAAAACAACTGCACATTGCTGATATGTACATAAATAATTACATGTAACAAATAGTGCCACAGTATTACAATTAGGTGTCTAGTAATATCAGCCACACCCTATATGTGCCTACCACTAAAAACAGTATGCCCATCTTCCAATAATTTTGAGTCATTTATTAATTTCTCCATATATACCAACCTGGATTTTTTTTCTTAGTGTGTATATTGTACATTAAAATTAAAATAAGAAAATATTTATTTCCTACTTGGTTTTAAACCCACATTGCCAGCCACACTGACCTAGGGATTTAGGTGTACAAAATGTACATATATGATATAAAAATGGAGTTAGATATTTTCCAAGTTCAAGGAGTTAATTTGGTTTAAAAATAAAATTTTTACTAAATCGTATATACCACATAAACTTAAGCTTTAAAACGATCTACTTTGACCTGAGAAGAAAAGTAAAAATTCTGAAGTGGTTATTTCTTTGAAAATAAATATAGCTCCATGAAGACATTTTTTTCAAACCATATAAAATAATTCAGACTATTTGAAAATTAGGATAGTTAAAATAAATCTAGAATAAATGGTCATTGCCTCTATCCAGCAATTCCAGAGCTGGATACATATCCAGAAATGAAATAACAAAACCACCTAAATAACAAAACAACTTATATGAAAATATTGCTCTCCCAAAATATTTTGTTGGCATAAAGTCCATGACAAAAAAAGGTATCATGATCTGTTTTTATCACTGTTGTCATCAAAATCTATCTCCATATCTGAGATAGAGTAAACATTTAATTTACCTTGCTTCATTGAGTGAATAGGGAAGGGGGGATAAGGGATTGTGTATATGTGAGAGAAAAAGAAATGGGACAAGAGATTTTTCTACAATAAAAAAAGAATACCTTGGTCAAAAGGAGAGATTTTAATGTTACTTTTTATCTTCCTGATCCCTCAAATAATAAAGTAGATACAGCCATTAGAACACAAGTAAATATGTGACTAGAAAAAAATACTACACCAGCTGACAAGCTAAATAAGCTTCTATTTACTCTTAGGAGTCAATACAGTATTAAAGTAGGTATTTAATAGAACAACCATGTTGTATGATTTCAACATGAATTTAAAAGGACAATAGTTTGATTCAGTGTTAATATAATACAATGCACCTTTAATATAGTGAAGGAAAGCCAGTGCTTTTCAATTATGAATCTTCAGAAAAGTGAAGAGAATTTGACACCCTAGACCCAGCTAAAGGTACAGATGCAACACACATTTTGAAAACTGTAACCATACACAAGACTTTCACAATTCCAAACTGCAAGTTAAATAAATAACATTCATCCTTAGGGTGATGTCAGTTGTAGACAATTTGTGGAAAAGGTACATTTACACATTTGCATATTCAACTCTGAGGATCTACAATGTGTTGCAGGCATTCTTAAATGTGAGGACGATAGTGGTCAACAAGAGTCATAGATTATGCCTTCGGAGACCTTATAATCTTGCCTAATCAGGTCCTATCTCATCTCTTCCCCTATCAGAGGGCCAGTGTTGGCATGCTGCTCAGCAATCTCTAACCCCAGAGAACAAATGGAAATGCCCTTCAGACTAAGATACTCACCACTGAATGTGCTACCCACACAGAAAATATTGATCTTTTAATGGAGGATCTTATGAATGAGAAAGTAGAGAGCCCACAGGAATAAATAATTTTTTAAAGGATTCAAACAAGGCTTTTCAAGCAGGATACTAGAAATAAGGGATTCCTTTCAAATAGGGCAGCAGGGCTGGCAGGTAGCTATAACTGTTGTACTACAACTAGAAAGCAGGTGGTAGTTATGAGAAGCATGGTCCGCAGCCAGGAAACAGAATTAATAGAAGTTAGATAGGGTGCCACGGCTCTGTTCCAGAAAGAAAACTGGACAGAAAGTAAGGCAGGTGAAACTAGGGGTGAGAAGCAGCAGTGGACTCAGCTGTGAAAGGGAGTGAAAGGCAATGAAAGGCATAGGAAGGAAGAAAAATAGGAATCAAGATTCCCTATGCATCACTGCTCCTAGTAGGTGGTCATTAAATCTTTGCTAGAGTAAACTATTTCCCCAGGAGGAAAAATAGCAGCAACCCCCACCCCAGCTTCTATCTTTTCATTCATTCATTTAGCAGCTTTTAACTGAGTGATCAATAAAGTTATGTCTCTCATGGTAACAAGATTCCTTTCATTTATCATGTTTAGTAGTCATATAAAATAACCACTTCTTTTTTTTAAACATTCTTTCCTTGCTTCAATAGATAAAACACATGGGAATGTGTCTGGTTTACAAAGTTCAATTATAAGGTCTGAGGGATAAATTCAGTATCATGAACATTTAAAAGTGTAATTTGTCTTTGGAACTGTTCTTAATACCATCATACTCATACAGTTACAAATGTTGATATTTAAGCCTGTAGAGATTATGTTCTGTGCAGGCACAAAAATGCTACTGAATATAAATTATTTTCAGTAAGAAAAAGGGACCATAATTTTTCTTAGTTGTAACAGAACATGTCAGAATACAAAAATAGAGAAAAGCTAATCAAATTGCTTACAGTTCTCATCCTGAGAAAGGTGAATCAATTTAACACTATGCTCTGAATACTATAAAACTTGTTTAGGAAAGCATTGGAAAATAAATACATACCAGTGCAGACCTACTGGTTTCAATCATATTTCATATGAAATTGGCTAGGCAGAGAAAACAGTTCAGTAACTTCAATGCTCCTTCTACTGAAAAATGCCCATATGCTAAGAATCTGTGGGATGGCCCAGATTCTGGTCTAGTACCTCTGGCAGAATAAGTTATTGGAAAAAGAGGTTTTTAATTTCTCCAGCCAAAATAAATTTCTTTGCTGACTAGATGAGTTAAGCTTCTAGTTTGTTCATGCAGTTCTCCTCTTTTTCAATAAATTTAATCCAGACAGAGTTACTGAACGATTCTTATTATTGGACTGTCCAGCTGGACTAGGAATCCAGACATCTTTGTCATCACAGTTCCTTGGTAGACATCACAGCCAACAGGAGAAAACTCTAATAATTTCAACATAGCTGTTCAGTAACACACCAGCATTGAACTACCAATTCAATCTATCATCAGAACAAAATTGCAAAGGACAAAATGCATTATTGAATGTAATCAGCAGTATTATATTTACTATTAAATACATTTATATCTTCTTGGCTGGCAAGTGTGTTGGAATGAATTTTATAAATTGTGCTCATTTTAGACACAAAAGTTTAAATAAGATCTTAATTTACCAGTTAGGAAACACATTGAGGCCCTTAGATTAAGTTTTCATTACAATTTCAAAGCATAACTTGAAATGACCATGTCCCTTTGTACTCTTTTTTCTTTTTTTTAATGCTTCTTCTGGTTTTTAAATAAGCTCTTTTAAAAGACTTGAGGAAAAAAACAGCTAATTCACCAACAATTGAGCTAGTGTAGACATTTAGAAGGCTGAAGGCTTAAACTTCAGAAGCTGAATTTACTTAATCAACACTATTCTGTGGAAATTGTGACCACAGGGGCATGCCACAGATATTTACAGATATTCTCCTTCAACTGGAATAGAAATCCAACTTTTGTAATTTAATTATTTTCTGTATCATACATTGGCAACAATGATTTGAAACGTCTCAATCAGAGTATCACTATCATTAAGACATGACTAGAATTAGAATTTATCTCATTTTTTAATGTTTGTGAAACTGTTTTATAAAAGTTACCAAATGGGGCTGTTTCTTATAAGGAATTTATTATTATACATATGTTTTTGGTTAAGAGCAATATTGCTTCAAAAGTTTAAGTGACTTAAGTCTATATTATTAAAGGGTAGCAGACCTGTGGTAGGGATTCAGTTATTCTGCTTCCAAGTCCTATTCTAATTTCATTACACTGTGATGCTTCTCCTTAACTGAGTGCAAGGGACAATTTTTGCTATATGGTGAAATCTCTCAGGGTTCAAAAAAACCTGGAGCAAAAAATTGCAGGTGCAGTTTTTTTCCAATGTTACAGATGAGTCTGACTTTCTTTGCTTTACTTTTAGCCCAAAAGCTCTATATGCCCTAATTTCTCATTTTAAAGAACCAAAGTCTATTCTGGTTGACCACCCAGACAAAATCACAAGGCTCTGGCTAAAAATTGATGGATCATTGAAAGTATTTATTAAACCCCTTTAATGCACTAATAACTGTACAAGGCTTTTGGATACATAAAAATTAAAATGGAGTCTTGTCCTTGCCTTGGAGGGTGACTAACTAGCCCCATTTTGCCTAGGACACTCCCACTTTTAACAATAAAAGTGCTAGGAAAACCCGTAGGGCTGGGGCAAATGTGATGGCTGGTCATGCTGCTTCCAAAGTTTTTGGTCTAGATTGGAACTGTGCATGTATGTATGCAATTAGAAGAGCACCAAAGTTTTTATATTAGTGACATACTTAAAGTCAGTGGAAATAAAGCAGGGATTTTCTACATATGCCTGCATAAACTTTTACATTTACCCATAAAGTCCATATTAACACAAGTCTTTCAAAATTGTATCTTTCTTGCCTGAACAGTATCTGTAAATTCACCTCTTAACTTCCTGCAGAAATTAACTCAAGTTGTTATTTCTCTATTCTCTTCCAAGTTTGGGGCTACATTTTTCATTATGTTTCTTTATATGCAACCATCACCATTCCTCTTCCAGTCATCCTTAACTCTCACATGTCATATTCCCTATTACTGTTTCTGGCCCAGCTCACCTTAGCAGAGAGCCCGGAATAAAAAGCACTTAAGCACTTAAGAGACAGTTTGTTGAATGAAAAGACTCAGCCTTTTGAATATCTGTATTTATACACAACATGGATAAAGTGTGTTGGACAAAGTCCACCTCTGCTCAACATAATAGGTAAAGGCAATATTTCCTAATTGTCAGGTATGTGTCAAACACTTTATTTTCCTCATTTAATCCTCTTAAGCAATGTGACAGAGACTATTATTATTACATTCATTTTATAAAAATGTAAAACAGTCAAAGAGAATTTATGTAACCAAATCTCTGATATGATACAAATTCAGGTCCAACTCTGTTTTAGGATAAATCTCACAACATCATCTTGTCCCTAGCCCACAGTATACTGAACACCTTTGTAACTAGAGGATACCATAATAGGCAATTAAGTAGATTCTTCAGCAAGCATTTGCTAACAGAGACCTTCTAGTAAAAGAAACATATCGCAAAAGTTGGATGGACGTAGCTATTTGGAATCTAGAACTAAAAATTATGGCATTATATCAATCATCCAGGACATATTTATTAATAACAGCTACATACAATTCATATACAGAGCTGGGGACACAAAACTGAATAAGAAAACAGTTCTTTTGAATTCCCAGCCTTGATCCAGTGGTATTATCTAAGACTTGCTAGAAAGAACCACCTCTATGACTTCACATAACTACCCTCAAGCCACCACAACTAAATATGCAGTTTAACTAAAAATAGAGTGATTGCAATGCACAGATGGCTTCTAGGAAAGCTGCTTTTCTCCCATAACCAAACAACTCCCCAAAGCACCACCTAACTGCTACATAAAAATTCTAAGACTGCCACTGCTTAAGGCTGCTAATCTGCTAATGAACTGAATTTTTGTGTTGCCCTAAAATTCTTATTTTGAAATCCTAATCACCAATATGATCAGATTAGAAGATAAGGTGTTTCCTTCATGAATGGGATCAGTGCTTTTATAAAAGAGACCCCAGAGAACTTGCTCTCTATTCTCCACCAGCTGAAGATACAAGGAGAAGATTATAGTCTGAAACCATAAGAGGGCCCTCTCCATGACCTCACCATACTGGCACCCTATTCTCTGGCTTTAAGTCTCCAGAACTGTGAGAACTAAATTTACAAGCCACACTGTCCATGGTACTTTGCTATACAGCAGCTTAAGGGTCAGAACATCAATCACTATAAATCTGCAGCCACCATAAGGATGTTCAGAACTAGACAGCTGGAAGAATAAGAAAAGGATGGAGTTAGTAGCATGGGATGAACAAAGATGTATAGCAGTAACAAATGGGGAGTCTAGTTACTAGAATTAGGACACAAGATTCAAGTCAGATAGGCAGCTGTAGATGAGAACTTAAGCCAAAATTGTAAGTGAGGCAACATAGCACTATGAAGTTTTCTGTTGCTATATTAATTTTCTTTGACAAGAAGTTTTGTTTTAGTTTAGAGTTGCATGAAATTTATACTTAAGTTTCAGGCAGACCCAGTTTGTGACCTATTTTACAAAGAATACAGTATAACAGTACTGTAAATCTAGGTAAGAAGCTAATTAGTCACTATAACTATCTTGGGTAGTTGGCACTGTGTATTTCCCAAACGTATTTTTTAAAAGGTAATTCAATAGCTATCACAGCCCAAGAAAGATTTCATTCACTTGCTTGGAATTAAAAAAAAAAAAAAAAATACATGACCAGCCTGGGCACAGTGGCTCACACCTGCAATCCTAACACTCTGGGAGGCCAAGGCAGGTGGACTGCTCAAGCTCAGGACTTTGAGACTAGCCTGAGAAAGGACAAGACCCCCATCTCTACTAAAAATGGAAATGTTACCTGGTGTTGGGGTAGGCACCTGCCAGCTACTTGGGAAGCTGAAGCAAGAGGATTATTCAAGCCTAAGAGTTTGAGGCTACTGTGAGCTTTGATGCCACAGCACTCTACCCAGGGTGACAAAGTGAGACTCTGTCTTAAAAAAAAAAAAAAAAAAAGACCATCTCGAAAATACCCATACATCTCTTCAATAAAAATGGCTTAAGTGAGTTTAAAATTATGACTAAAAGTAGAATTGACATATCATTAGAAGTAATAAATATCTCCATAGTACAATAAAACATTCTAATTCAAGATGCAGATTGTTAATATACAGCACACTTAGAAAACCACTAAAATTAAGCCCCCAATACATGCTGGAATTAAATCTACTTTTTCTTGGAAAAGTATGAGTGGAGAAAGTCACAAATACTGTAGACACACCAATATCAATTAGTAACCTGTTATGGTTACATAGCCAACTAGGCCAACTGACAGCAAGAATAAATCAAAGTGTCACTTGCTTGAAAGTATGTGTTTTTCATTCGGGAAAGCTGGTTTTTCAACTTTTAGAAACAAAGCAAAAGAATCAAAATGAGAAAAGCTTTATATGTGCATATTCATTTTTTGCTACTCTTTTTGACCTTAATATAGTACTTCATACAGAACAATAGATTCGATTGTAAATGGCAAAACATATTTTATTTTAAAACCACCTTTTATGTGTGGGACATAACCACAAGAGGGACTATGCCTAACAAAATTAAATATTTTGACCTACTTATTTGTACCCTCACATTAACCTGAAATAAATTTATTTTAAAAAAATAAAGAAAATAAAACCACCCAGTAATACACTTTTGTTTATATTTAGGAGATGCTAAATTTAAATACCTTCTTAGAAATCTATTTCATCTTTCTTTGTTGCCTCGTTTTTTTCCCTTGGGTTTTCACTTTGACCCAAATACGAAAGATCTTTTTCTCCAGCTTCTTTATATCCATTACATTTATCAGACTGTGAAATTTTCATTAGCTCAATCCACAAATAGGCAGGGTCCACCATTTCTTTACAACAAGTTCAAGATACACATGGGCAAGCGTTAAGTTATTTGAAGGTTATTTTATAGTTTTTTTACTGGGTACCTTCAGTACTGTAAAGAAAACTTTTCTTAGTGTGTAACGCTGCCATTCGATTTCTGAGGTACCAGAACCTAAGGTGGACCCAGAAGACCAACTCACCTTTAAAAACTTTCCCCTCTGAGCAGAACTAGCCGCAGGCCAAGTGGTCCAATCCAGAGATTGCGAGAGAGTAGAAACAAGCGTAGGAGAGCGTGGGCCTGCGTAGGGTCTGAGTGGGCCTGCGTGGGCTGCGTAGGGTCTGAGTGGGCCTTCGTGGGCTGCGTAGGGTCTGAGTGGGCCTGCGTGGGGCCTGCGTGGGCCAGCGTAGGCCAGCGTGGGCTGGTGTAGGCTTTGCGGGCCAGTGAACAGTGTGGGCAAGTACCAGAGAGCGCATGCGCGCTCCATAGCTGACACCTACTTCTTAGTCTCTAGTTTTTTTTTCACATTCCTTCCCACTTCTGTGACATTTAGGGATATGGGAATAATCTTAGTAGTCACTAACCTCAGGAAATGTACGATTTCAAATGATCTTTGTTCCTTAAAAATACTGTTTAAAAATAGAGTTGTCATATTTAGTAAATATAAATACAGGACACCCAGTGTAATTTGTATTTCAGATAAACAAGGAATATTTTTGTTTGAGTATAAATATACTTTGTGTAATAGTTAAGATATACTCATAAAAAATTACTTGTTTTTATATCTTGGTATTCTGTATTTTATCAGGCAATCCTGTTTATTAGGAAAGAGTTTATTAGGAAAGAGTTTGTTAGGGTCTAGTGAAAGAGTCTCAGTTGTATTATAATCAAAAAATTCTTGCTTGTGAACAGTGTGTCTAGGTCTGAGTCGACAGCATTGCCTTGCAGTTTCTGTGGTCTGTTCATCCACCCACAAGACTACATTTGTAGCATGTGTTTGTGCAGTCAGGTAATGTTAACTGTGCTTTCCTAGAATACATATGCATGGTTTTGAAAATTATTCTAAATATTTGACCATGTTCAGTGGATCAAACAGATTATTTTGTCTCAAAAATAAATATCTCCATCTAAAAGAAAATGTGTGTGTGTGTGTGTGTGTGTGTGTGTGTGTGTTTGTGTGTATGCCATATAGCTTTACCTATGGAACAAGAACACCCAGAAACCTGATTTAGAGTCTATGATTTGCAGTTCTTCTCTTCCCTTGCACATGGGCAGCTCATATAATTCGCCTGGTTCACCTTCCAGTAGCTACAAAGTTGTGTGATGGCAACAAAACAAGCCTGACCAGTGTAGTTCTCTGAGTTCTGAGAAAATGTGCATTTAATCTTACTGATTCAGCACTAAATAGGAGTTGAATGTGGCTTAGAGGTGATGAGCCCATGGAGAGGAGAGGGTTATTAGGCAGAGGCAATACACAGTCATAGATGAACTCCAAAGAATAAAGTAGAAAAACTAAGAGAAGGCAAAGGCAAACACTAGCATTGATCACACTTGAAAGATTAAGTGTGGGGAATTATTGGACAAAGTTAGCATTATGGGATTCACCTTGGAGGAGAGCAAAAAGAAATTCAGTAAAGCTAAAACCGACATGTAGACACATGCCACCAATGCAAGCCAAGGATGGTTAGACAGAAATAGCCTCCTACAGATATTTTCCAGTCACTCCAAATAAAATCTTATTCTCTGAATCCACAATGCAGTCTTTACTCTCATATTCTCCAAGTCACAGCACTCACACACATATAAATATAGAAATTGAAAGTGTTTTCCTTCATGTTCAAAATTTTTTTAAAAAACTACATTTTTAGATGAATGATAGTCAAGCTCAAATCACAACTGAATTTGTAGGGACATCTACAATGCAAAAATCAAGGTGTTTCCTATAGATTTATACTTTCCTTTAAAAAGTTAACATTTGAATGCATTTGATTTGTTGTCTTTTCTATTTGCATAGAAGAAACAGAAAAGATGACTATAATTTGCATACTTAGAAATGATTAAGCATTTAATATGCAATAAGATATTTGCTAGGGAAGTATGTCTATAGCTAGAACAGAGAACAGGCTCCAGGGTTATGTCAAGCTGCAAAGTGATATGTATGCGAATGAATTCTCAGGCTCATTAATCATTTTTGTACTTGAAGTGCTAAACTGCTAATGTTACACTGAGAGTGAAAATGAAGTAATTAAGGAGTTTAATAGCTACAGTCTTCTGAGGAGAAAACAAGTTGATAATGCTTCTTTTAATATGTTACATAAATTGGATTTTTTGTTAAATTACAAAACCAGGTTCATCTATTGTGTAGCTTCGAATGACATGAATCATTTGATTATATTTGTATGTGGGGTAAATAGATGGCTATGTGAAGGCAGTTCACTAAACCATCACATTTGAAAGAGAAAGTCTCAGTTACCAACAGCACAAAAACACCTATCAGGTTTTCACCTTTTTTCTTTTGATGTTCTAAAAGGCTTACTTCTCAAATTATCTGTGGTGAAGGGCCAGTTTCTGTTCTTTTGTTCCCAATTCATCACAGATCGATTCTGTGGCTCAAAGGAGTAGGGCACCAGCCCCATATGCAGGAGGTGGTGGGTTCAAACCCAGTCCTGGCCAAAGAAAAACTACAAAAAAAAAAAAAAAAAAAAGATTCTTTTGTAAAATACAATACCAATTACTTGAAAAATGAAACAGAAAGACATACAAAATACGAGCTTGTTTTTAAATAACTGGATCTCACACAAATTCATGAGATTTCTATAAAAGTTTCTCGCGGCCTGCTCTCAATTACCCCACAGACCAGAAATAATGTGATGCCACCAGCATCCCACATTGAGAAGCAGGGCTCTAAAAGCAGAAGTCTGGTGAGCAGTGGTTTGGTCTTAAATGAACACCAATTCACTTACATGTTACCTGCAGGTCCGAGACACCTGTGAGGAGCTATTATCCTGTGTAAACCTCCTACCACCTTTAGGGAAGACTAGGAACTTGTCTGGGCAGAGGTAAGAACTGCTCATGGATACACATCTCTGCTTGGTCCTTTTCATTGGAATTCATAACTCCAAATAATTTTTTACTTGTTTTCCCTCCTTCCTTCCATTCCATTCTTTTTTCCTCTTTCCATTTTGGAGGCATTTTCATACAGTTAAAAGACTAAGATCTTGCAGATGGACAGAATTGGGTTTGAATTGTGAGGCTGCCACCTTCTGAAAGCAGGCCTGTAAACGCAATCCTGCTATGTCAGGATTCTTATCTGTAAAATTGCAACAGTATTATACTATGAAGGGTATAAAGGTGAATCTAAAATTAGATAAACATTATAATAGTTGCTCATGAAATGCTACCAACCCCAGCATCTTCTTCCTTTCCCAGTTTGTTTGCTATTCAAAAGAGAAATCTACAATGTAATCTTCAATCTAAATCTACAATGTAATATTCATGTATCAGCAGTTATACTTGCAGCCTATAACCATGACTCTTCTCAGAAAATTAAATAAAGCCAATCAATCAACCAACAAACCACATAAACAAAGAACAGACACCACTATATCTTTTTGCCTTTCCCAGTTAATGGTACTGTTTTCCACAGTGGCCCAAGCCAGAATCCTAGAGTCAATTTCATACCTGCTCCAATTCTAAAACTGTCACCAACTACGTAAAATCCGAAATAGTTCTCACATCCATTTCTTCACTTCTCCCTAAATACTGCCTCAATTATTTTCTAACATTTCAAAACCAATCCTTCTGTATCTTAGAAATCCTTCACTGTCCCTCTCACTGTGCTTTGAACATTTGCTACTCTTATGCAGAGAGAAACATGTAACACAATTTGATTAGAACATGAAGCAGATATTTGAAGATAAAATCAGGCTTGCTATTCACCATACTCAGAAGGATACAGCTTTAACAGATAACATTATATAATATAGAATGTTCTTTGATCATCAGAATGCTTTTATTCTAGTATGTCCACTGGGTATAATGTTTCAATTGGTTTTCCTTATAAATTCATATTCTAGATTGCATATTAACACTCTAATTATTAATTATAGTTTCATGGTAGAAACAGTTGATCATTATATACCCTATCTCCTAGAATTAGTGTCATTTATAAAAAACTGGTGTTCTTATGTTTAAACACAGAATATAATTATAAAAATCAAATCTATTTCAAAGATTTTTCACTGTGATTAATTTAGTATAAAATATATTACTAAGCCTTCTCAGTGATCCATTTAATTTCAAGATTATTTAATGTAACAAATTTCCACTATGCAAAAATGTTTAGAATAAAAATTGACCTCAATCAATTAATGAATCCATCAGCATTTACCAGTCAATGTGTGTGTGTGTGTGTGTGTGTGTGTGTGTGTGTGTGTATTTTTAACTAATTGGCTAGGCTTTTGCACAGAAATGCTACTTTTCTATTTCCTTTTCAATGATACAATAGTTACTTTCCACTGAATTTTATTTCTATGTATCAATAGCATTTTAATCCAAACACATCTAAGGGACTAGATGTGATTACGTAGATTTTGTCAAATGCTGGTATTTCTAATTTTTTTTAAAGACAAAACTTCCTTCCTCAATTGAATTTTTTGTGGACCAGTTGCATATTTTATTTGAGATCTAGATGACTAGTTTTCCTGTAAAAAAGAAGCAGACTTAAATGTAGGGAACCTAAACAAGTATAGACTTAGAGCTCAGTATAAATTATAACAATGTTTTTGTTAATATAGAACATTTTAGGTTGGAAAGAGGCCAAGGTGTACATTTAGGTCTGGCCCATCTTTGAGTTATAAATATTATTATAGCCTACTCTGCTTTCTCCCAGCCTCTTCTTGCCAAAACTATTTTTAAATTATACTTGTAATACTTTCTTCTTTTGCTGGCCTTGCTGACTTATTCTATGTTATCCATTCCCAATGTGATGAATCTCTTTATATTTTTTGTGACTTTTCTTCAGTATAAGCTGGTAACGTCTGCTGGTAGTTGACATTTGCTCAAATGGTTAGGATCACCCATCATCTCTATTCCTCAAGAACTGTGCAGATATGAAATAATCCCTCCTTAACCTCTCTATTCTCAAATACATAGTTCTGAAATTTTCCATTTTTCTAAATAACTATATTATTGAATTTACATATATTTAGTTATTCAGTGTCCTACTATTTCTAAAATAACTAACATATAAACAAATGTTAATTTAAGCATTGTATATCTAATATTTCACACATTACTTTACAATTTGTCTTTCATGTAATACAAAATGTGAGTCTTTTATTTTAGGGAAAAGTGCAGTCCTCAGGAATAAAAATCCATATAGTTCTTATCTAAAATGTCTATTATTTAACAACTATTTTTTAAAATTCTTTATTAGATCATAACTGTGTACATGAATGCATTTATGGGGTACAATGTGCTGATTTGATATACAATGTGGAATGCTTACATCTAACTAATTAACATAACCGTCTCATTGCTTACTTATTTGTTGAGAACAGTGGGAGATAAAAGAGAGAGGAAAATATAGACAACTCAATTCCATTATAAAACCAAACACTCATACATAATTTTTAAAATCAAAAGTATCTCATTGCATTTGAAATTCATTATTTACCCTGGACATGACATAAGAAAATAGAAACAATTAAGCTTAGTGGCAACCTCCCAGCCCCCAACACACATACACACACACATGCACATACAGACAATCCTCACTCTGCTTGGGAATGTGTAGAGGATTTTTTCACAGGTGAGTTTTTCCCTCACTCAGACATGAAAAAACCAAGCTAAAACAAAGCAGGTAAGAGTATTTCCCTTCCTCTTCATCTTTCCAACATCTAAAACTCAGAGCATTGGTCCTCACAGTTAAATACCTCTTTTTAGGCAGACTCCTGAGTACCAACCAAAAAGAAATCAGTTTCATTAGATCTAGGATTGGACCCATGAATCTCTATTTTTTATTTATTTATTTTTTTTAAGCAGGAACTCAACTTTGTTGCATCAAGCAGCTGCTTATATAGAGCGTGGGGAAGGGGAGGGGAAAGAAGGCGGGGGATGAGGTGCGTGACATACAAAAAACAAAAGATGAATCTCTATTTTTAAACAAGCATCCCGGGTGGTTTTGAGGTAAAGTACAAAATTTTATTTTTTATTATTAAATCATAGCTGTGTATATTAATGCATTCGTGGGGTATAATGTGCTGGTTTTATATACAATTTGAAATATTTTCATCTAACTGGTTAACATAGCCTTCGCGGTGTTTTATTAGTTATTGTGTTAAGACATTTATATTCTACATTTGGTAAATTTCACGTGTACCCTTGTAAGATGCACCATAGATGTGGTCCCACCAATTACCCTCCCTCCACCCATCCTTTCCCCTCCCCTCCCCTCCCTCTACCCTTTTCCCATATTCTTGGGCTATAATTGGGTATAGCTTTCATATGAAATTTCATATGTATTTCATGTGGTTTCATAGTAGGGCTGAGTACATTGGATACTTTTTCTTTCATTCTTGAGATAATTTGCTGAGAAGAATATGTTCCAGCTCCATCCATGTAAACATGAAAGAGGTAAAATACATCTCTTCAATATTTCTGCCACATTTTTTTTTATCTTGTCTGGTTACTAAATGCTTTGAATCCTTTGCTGATAACTTTAAAATATCTTTGCAAAGCTATAGTATGATACAGGTAAGCACAGTTTAAGAAAATATACTTTAACCAGGGAAGGTAGTGCAAATTTCAGAGACACAGGAATTCATTCATTCAAAAAATGGTTCTCAGTAATTTCTTAAAGCACTTTGAAACAATGTCTTTATCATCCCGAGAACTCAGAGTCTTGCAAAAGACCAATCTAAAATGGATGAATCAAAACACAATGTCGTTGAGTGTAACAAAATCTTATAGAAAAATATTCTGCCCTGAAACAAAAGAGGTGGATATACATTTTACTTCCTTAAAACTCTATCTCTATGGGGTGGTGCCTGTGGCTCAGAGGAGTGGGGCACCGGCCCCATGTACCGGAGATGGCGGGTTCAAACCCGGCCCCTGCCAAAAACTGCAAAAAAAAAAAAAAAAAAAAAAACCGTTATCTCTATTTATTGTCTTCCTCTGAGTACCCCAAAATATAAAATCTGCCGTCAGTACCTAACGTAAATACATCGGTCAAAACCAAGTCAACAC
>CAUYPK010023417.1:0-53157 GCA_963574355.1 Loris lydekkerianus
AGCTTTAATAGGGATTGCGTTGAAATTATATATTGCTTTGGGTAGTATGGACATTTTGACAATGTTGATTCTTCCCAGCCATGAGCATGGTATGTTTTTCCATTTGTTAACATTTTCAGCTATTTCTTTTCTTAGAATTTCATAGTTCTCTTTATAGAGATCTTTCACCACCCCCTTTTAAAAATAAGAGACAATGTCTCACTGTGTCACCCAAATAGCTCACTATAACTTAGAACTCCCAGGCTCAAGCAATCCTCCTGCCTTGGCCTCCCAGCATGCTGGGATTATGGGCATGAACCACTTTGCCTACCCATTACCTCTTCATGAATGGAGCAACATGCACGTTCAGGGAGGAATGGATGGTGGCTATCTCTGAAGACTAACCACAACCATAGTTAACCAACTGATGGACACTTCTTTTTTTAATTCCTACAATTTCCTAATAGACCATAGAAATTCAAGCCTGTGCAAAAACAAAGGAGGAAAAGTAGAAAATACCCTGAAAGACCCCATCGTCTTCTATGTTAATGCTCAGCTGGAGAGTTACAAAGGCAACACTGCTTCCCATGGTCCCCTAAAATCATCCTTTGGGTGACTTCTTAGGAGAGGCTGCTGCACTTTGTGGCAGGGTGAAGAACATGGTAGTACTTGTATAATCCTACCATGGTCATTTCACAATAATTTGCTTTATAGAGATACTCCTGCATCTGTTTTCTGTGTCAGGCATTTCAATACTCTTTCCTAAGGGTTGCTTCTCCAGGCAGCAGTAAAATACAGTACTTTTCGGTGCTGCTTATGTGTATTGTTAAAATGGAATACACCTACAAGCATCCTTTTCAACCGTTTCTATGTACAAGTCAAATTATTCTCATTCTATAAGAAAAAAATATACCTAAGCAGATTTTCCCTTCTTGCTTTTTAATGACTCAGAGGAGTCTTATGTGAAAGGAAAAATCAATTTTCCAGCCTAGGACAGCTCTGGCAACATCTTTTCTTCCTATTCTATCTAACTTGGTTTAAAATATCCTAAAAAATCAGGATTATTCTTTTTCTCTGAGAAAATCTCCTATAATCTTCTAAATTTCCTTGGGAAAGTTTTTACACATATTACCTTTTCATTTAAAAAAAAAGTGTTATCCTTTTTCTAGATTGTTTTTTTACTACTTGGGTAAATTTCTCAATATAGAGTACTTTTTTCTAGAAACAAATAAATAAATAGTGTCATGCCAAGAGAGGAAATGTAATAGCAGCTACTTAGGAGTTGTTGGGGCAAAACTCTTCCAAGTGCTATGGGAAATCTCTTAAGTGCTTATCATTGTCTAGAAAATGATGATATTTATCTCGTATTAATGGAAACCTTAGGTTTCTTAAATGTGTATCAAGAAAAAAATGTCATTTTTTTGTACCAGCTGCCTAGGAAATATGGACCTCTGAAATCCAGATTTCCTTCTCAATTTGTGTTGCTCAATATTTATTGAAGATATTTTACATACTTCCTTAATACAAGGTTACATGTGCAGTTATACATGGCACAAAGCTGGAATTCAATTAGGAAAACTCCAGACTTTTCAAATCTCTATTTTGTCCTTTTTCTATTTTATTGATGGGGCAGTGGTGGGTTTGTTTTTGTTTACTTGCTGTTTTCTTTTGTTCTATCTAGATTTAAAAAGAGATTATGCCTCAGCAAAACAGCCCAGATCATTTGGGGAACTTTTCTTTAAATTTCCATATCTTTATCCCTTTTGTTTTAGGAAGAAGAATTAGAAGCACAAATTTCTTTCCTTCAAGGACAGTTGAATGACCTGGATGCTATGTGCAAATACTGTGCAAAGGCAATGGACACCCATCTTGGTGAGTCAATTACATTGGCCCTGGTAATGATGAGAGTCATAACAATAATAGCCACCAGCATTACTATGTGCTAGGTTCTCTATTAAGCTGAGTTTTTTTCTTTTTTTGAGAAAGTCTCACTGTGTCACCCTCTGTAGAGTGCTGTAGCATCACAGCTCACAGCAACCTCCAACTCCTGGGCGTAAGCAATTCTCTTGCCTCAGCCTCCCAAGTAGCTGGGACTACAGGTGCCCACCACAATGCCTAGCTATTTTTTGGTTGTAGTTGTCATTGTTGTTTGGCAGGCCTGGGCTGGGTTCGAACCCACTAGCTCTGGTGTATGTGGCTGACGCCCTAGCTGCTGAGCTACAGGCACCAAGCCTGTTAAGCTGTTTATGTGAATTATCTCATTTAATCCTCACAACAGCCCTGTAGTAGAAGTGGGTTACTGTCCACATTATACAGATGAGGAAACTGAAGCACAGGGGGATTAAAAAAATGTCCCACGATTATATCACTAGTTATATGGAGTAGAAATTCAAAATCAAGCAGTCTGACTATGGATTTCCACTTCTGCTAAATTGCCCTTTGTAAATGTCTGTCTAACTCAGACCAAAATGAAATGTGGTGCTTTCCAGCTTAAATAATCAGCTGTACTGCTGTACCAGCCTGCCTATAAATCACTAGTGTGATTATTATTTTGACAGTGCTTTCTTTGTATTTTTTAAATATGTATTTTTTAACTATCTGCCTGAAATACATGACCTTTTCTTACTTTATATGGTGCATATATTCTAAGAAATGTCCTGGTTTGAAGTTCAGTCTACATGGTAAGTTACACATATGTCACATTAGAAAGTTTTCAGGCACTGTTCAACATTTGTAAAGGGTCTGTATTTTGTATTAGAAATCGTCTCTGCTACTATGTAGGCATCACTTCAGTGACTTCCTGCTGGGTATAAAAGCTTTAGTTATGCACATTGTTACATTTTTCAGCCCACTTAAATAGACATCCATTCTCTCTCCACTCTCCAGTGTCTAACATTTATAGTTTAGGAATAAATTAGGAAAATAAGACATGTACCCTTCTGGCAATGGCCAACATGCTGCTCTGTAATGTGGAGAAATAGTGGCAATACCAGGTATTGTAAGAAATTAGGATGCATCCTACCTCTGAGGAGATACAAAGGGAATCCACCAAAGCCTCCGGGGCCTTCATTTGGCGGTAGACTCTCTACCTTCAGACTCTAACAAGCTCTAAGCCTCAGAGGTCAGGAGTCCATTACAAGTGACCCAAATGGCTAAGCTATACTGTCCTCAAGCAAGTAATAAACGTTCTCTTAAGATTTTGGGACATACCAGTCTAAGTGGCTGCCTATAGTGTCTTGGTAGCAGCTAGGCCTTATTCTGGCCTCAGCCTTATTTCTATTCTCTCAATTACTTAGGGAAAGGAATCAAAAGGTTAAAAACAGCAGGAGAAATCCTGGTAGATGATTGACAGGACAGAGTCATCACAGCAAGAAATGCTAGCCTGGTCACATCTGATTCCCCCCCTTCTGAACTGTTTATATATTGTCTAATGTTCATTTTTAAAAATTTTTATAAACTTAAGGTTATATGAATCTCATATTATCTAATATCATCACATTTTAAGCTACATCAAAAAGAAATAATGGTTTATAGAAATAATATATATTTCATGACTACTTTTGGTTAATTATTTAAATATAATTTTAAAGTGGGTGTGTGTGTAATTTTTACTTTTTTGGCTACTTCAGTGATCTTTTCATTACTCCATTTAACTGACTAAAGTAGGAGAGCAAAGAAGTGAAGTAATTGGGAAAAAGATTTTCTTGAATGCTACAAAATCCTGTTAGGAAACTTCCAAGTTGTTTGGTACACACAGAAGCTTTTAAAGCAACTTTACTTAAGCCTCAGAACTTTCAAATAGTTTTTGCTCTGACTTTGGTCTTTCAATCCACAATAAAAGAGCTTTTTCTCCTTGTATGGGAGGGGGAAACACTTTAATTAAAATGGAAAGAGAAGCTCATACCAGCTGTGAATTTTCAGCTAACCACAAAACTCGACTTGTGTTTGTGTATACGTTTCACTTTCAACCGGAATCCCTTCACAGAACTGTTACTTCTTTTCCCCACATAAACAGCGTGACTGCATATTTAAAGTGAGGTTGAGGGACGATGCAAAGAATTCTGGGTCCCAAGGTCCACAGATGCATTTCATTTTATCTACATAATATAATAATGGTATATTAAGATATGTTCCTGTATTATAGGAAACTGATTTCTAAGCAAAAATTTAAGGAAAATACAAAGATGAACTAAGGTAAAGGTTTTGATTTAGTTTTTGACTTACCAAGCTTTCTTAAAAAATTATTTTGATACCCTTGTATTTTTTCCATGTGATATTTTTCTATTTTTGATTATAAAAGGAGAATAGCATTAGGCTGGGTATGGTGGCTCACACTTGTAATCCCAGCCCTCTGGGAGGCTGAGGCAGGTGGGTTACTTGAGCTCAGGAGTTCAAGTGCAGCCTGAGCAAGAGCGAGACCTCACCTCTACTAAAAATACAAAAACTCGCCAAGCATGGTAGCATGTGCCTATAGCTCCAGCTACTTGTGAGGCTGAGGCAAGAGGCTCTTTTGAGGTTCCTATGAGCGTTGAAGATGGCACTCTACCCAAGGTAACACAGTGAGACTCTGTCTCAAAAAAAAGGAGAATAGAATAAAACTGGAACCGCTGAAATAATAAGAGATTTAACATAATATAGTAATGCAATTTTCATAAAGATTAAAATGCTTTTTTATTTATTAACATAAAGAAATGTTCATGATAGATTATTAAGTGAAAAAAGCAGATGGCAGAGTGCTGTATATTTGATATAAAATGCTGTTAACAATGGTTGCCTAGTAAAAGGAAGATTGTAGAAGGACTTTCTAAGGAACTTCATCTTCCATGCTTAGAAAATAGAAGACACACACTGAAAATCTGTAGATGGCTTAAGTGCATGTAACTAACACTTGGGGATCAATCTGTGCACGTAGCAAGCAAGAGTCAGTTGGGGAAATGGTGCCTGAGAAGGAAAGACAATCCCATATGGCAGCAAATGGACCTAGAATCCAGCCTGTCACTTAACTCAGCCTGCTTATAAATGTGTTCTCATGTATGAAATGGAGATAAAAATAGACAAAATTGCTAGTTTGTTGCCACATATATTTTTTAACCCTAGCACAAGACATGGCTCAAAATGGGTATTCAATACAAATCGTCTCTTCTTCCCCTTTAACTGTCTCTTGTCACAGAAGAATTTAGAGGCTCACTCAGCCTGTGACTGTAGATCTGAGAAGTGACTTGTCCAGGGCCCCACAACCAGTTAGTTGAAAAGCTGAGACCAATAACACATTTTCCAATACCCAATTGAATATTTCTTTATCAAATAATGCAAATGATACTGCAATTTTGGGTGTGCTGGTTCTAAGATTCAGCATGTGAGTTCCTTGAGCAAGAATAGCTTTATCAGAACTTCAGAAGGTCAGGTCAGCTGAGCCTTCATTATGTCTGTCTTCAAACTGTCTCAGAAATGTATTCTAGGAGTTATTTCTCTAGATCTTTCCTGTGTTACTTATTTTTGCTAAGTTCCATTCATCTCAAGGAAATTCCATATTACCCATAGTTTCTGTCAGACATGAAATAAATATTTTAAAATAGCAAATACTATTCAACAAAATATTATAACTGTTTGCAAAACAAATGTAGGAAAAAGCCTCTTAGGTCAAAATTATTTAATGGCATTTGTTCATATGGCCTTTTAATTATAGAAATTAATTATAGAGGTAAAATTGTTAGGTAGTGGTATATCCTCATGGTTCTGGAACCCACAACTGAAAGGCTATTTGTCAAAAGTCTGTCAAAATTCTAGTTTTATTTCCTCCACATGATTGAACATTTGAATTCAAAGTTTCAAAGGTAAGAATTGAAAATGCGTGTTTTATTAAACCTGAACTTTTCCTGTCAACTTCAGAAGAGTTTTTGTATGTGTTGATTTTTCTGTTGCTATGGTTTCTTTCCTTTTTGCCATCCTGTCAGTTGAGTTGAAAGCCATTGACAGTATTAATCTCTGTGGCTGAGCTCACGCTATTTTTAGATTTGCTGTACTTCGCACATAATTGCACGTGGAGGAGCAGCCTACACTTGTCTGATTTGTGAGCAGCTGGGCCGAACTGCCAGCTGTTTACAGGGGCACATGAGATGTTCACCCTTCCAGACTCCAATGCCCACACCTTCCTGCTCTGAACAGAGGTGTTCCCATTCCTCTGTTTGGCATTTAGACACTTTGGTTTCCATCAGCTTGCCCTTTCACCTGTGGTTCATACAGATAATGGGGAGAGTTAAATGCTGTAAATTAAGGAAAATTCTGTTTCCCATGCTGTCAATGAAAGTACTATAGCTCATGGGATTTTAGAATATTAAAGATGTAAAAGCCCTAGAAGTCATTTTTGGCTATTGTTTATTTACAGATGAGGATTCCAAGGCCCAAGAAGGATGAGGGACACAGCTAGCTAGCACCAGGAGTCCAGACCCGAAGCCAAACCTTGGCTTCTCTTTCACTGAGGATTCTGCTAAGGCCATACTCGAGTCAGTAGTTGGAGCTCAGATCCTCTGCTATTGACACATCATTACTGATTTTGTACTCATCATAATATTTATGTAAGAATTAGCTGAAAGAGAAGACCAGTTTTGAAAATCAGTTTATTTGCTTCTGTAAGAACTTTATGAATCTGATTTTCTGATATTTGTAAAAACAACTTTTAATGGATGTGTTTGTAAGCGTTCAATAAGCCAATTAACTAATGGCATTTGGAAAAAATGAGAAGGAAAATATGATCACCAGACAGCTTTCTCTCTGTCAGCTACACTTTGATAAAGCTTTTCATGATTACTTTAAGAATTTTAAATACTGTTCTTAATTAGGTGTAGCAGAGTCCTTTGTAGAAGGAAAAGATACACTTCCCCCTGAGGATCTTGCTAAAAATGAGGATTCTGACTCACTAGGTCTTCTACAGGACCCCAAAAGTGCAGTGCGTTTCTAACGGGCTCCTACGTGATCTGACTGGTCCTTGACAGACTCTGAACAGTGGGGAGCAAGAGAACTCAAAATTACTAGGGCATCATTCAGTTAATAGTCATCAGCCTATTAATGTATTTATTACTCCACACTTCAAGTGTATGTGCACCTAAACCCTGGGCAGCAAGTTCATCACTTCCTTTGGTCATCCGATGTAGTCTGCAACCCTCTGAAATTCACAAGTTCCTTTTCATCCTCTCTGAGCTTGTTCTATCCTAGTTGAAGTTTCCCCCCAGGTTTTATTAGACTTTAAAAAGACTTGAAACAATTCATCAGCCTCTTCTTATACCAACTCTGTACCTATTTAGAAAGCCTTACCAACTGTATGCTACCTTATCCCTCCCCAGCACAGTACACCACCACTCCAATAACAGGGCCTCTATACAGAGAGTCCATCTTTCATCACTTTTTTTTCTATTTCCTGGTTCTTCTCATTTTCCCAAGATTTTCCATGGGAGGGACCCATTTGGATATAATTTCCTCTCTTTTAAAAAAAGGGGAGTCCCTCCTGAGGCTCCTGCCCTTTCAATCTTTATCCTTCTAATTCAGTAAGGAAGAGTCTTTTCTGGTAGGTGTCAACCTTGTTGAATTTAAGTTTGGTCAGTTCTAACTATTATAGTCATATTTGGCAGCTTGCTTGCCCCCAAAAGCCCATACAAGAGAAGACCAGAATATACCAAAGTCACAGCCTTCCTCATGAAAGGGGCAGGTGTTCTTCAGAGCGTGTCATTCACGGAAGAGCATTTCATAGTGGTAGGATGAAGCCTGTACATTTGTCATCATATGACAGCAACTGCCATTAGCTCCCATGTGCCAGATTCAATGCCAGGTACTTCACAAACAGTATTGCGGATCTCCACTATCTTTGCAAGTTGAAAGAGGTAATCGCTCCTTTACAGAAAGGAAACTGTGACTCAGGGTGCTCTATAATGCTTGCCTGGAGGTTGCACATCTCAGAGGATTCAAGCCCTGCTCTGTCTGACCCCACAGCTTATTCTCATCTTCTCTTACCAGGCTGCCTCTCTATGTCTTCCAGTCCCAACTCTCTTCAGCCACTGATTCAGTAGCCAAAAGGCTCATCCACCTCATCTCTATGGAAAACAGGCTTACTGCCAATCCCTTGAGAGCTCAAGGACTTTCCGACCACCAGAACCATCTCATGCTAAGTACGAGAACAAATGAGTAGGGGAAGGTAAAGCCCAAGATAAGAAGGCTGATGTTCATTGCCTTAGGCTGAGTTTAGATCCCAGCTGCAGAATAGCTCTTACTTTTCACTAGATTGTCATATCAGCAAAACCTTAAGATCTGAAATTCGTAAAACACGTATCTATCTTAAACCCACTACAAAGGGTCTTATTTGATTAAATGATGTAATTTTAGGACAATTTTAGCCAAACTGCTCTCCTGTCTCTTAGCTCCCAAATAAGAGCATAATGGCAAAACCTCAGATTATTTCATATTACTAAGGCATTAACCATGTTTCTGATTTTAATTTTAGAAGTACAAATTCTGACAAAGACATCTAACCATTACTGGAGCTTAGTGTTGTTTTCATTTTAAGAATATACATAAAGTCTTCTTTTCTGATTGACCCTAATGTGGTGGCCATATCATGAATATGATAGATTTTACTGTGAGGAGTCATGTTTTCATAATGCTCTGGCTGTCAGTATGGTCAGTCCTTGGAGAACAATATGCCAAATAGTAGAGATCAGTGAAGATTCAGAATTCTGCAAGCACGCTTAATTTACTGAAGAGACCTATTTATTGACCTGAAGACCTATCTTTAGTATATAATATACATATTTGCCTAGTTTTACCCTGGAATTTTTCTAAGTAATGCTCCTCTATCAGGGCTGCGTTTAGGGCCTTCAAGCATCTGGCAGTTAGTTGCAACACAGGACTCTGGATTATATTATCTGTAAAATCTGCATTTTGCTTTTTAAGAAATTTCTGAGCATAAAGTGCCTGACTCAGTACTTGGCTCTTCATAGCCCATCAGGGAATGAATGTTATTTCTCTTCACCTGCCCCTACCACTTCTCAGTCCAGGATCTAGTTAATCATGTTGGTATCCTTTAATTCTTCATCTGAGAAATACGTCACCTACATCAGCTCCTCAGAGAGTGAGAATCAACCCTAATGCTAGTAGGAAAGCCCTTGCCCCATGTTAGTCACTTACCCAGTACTTACTAAGTACTTGTTCTGTCATGTAAAAGTGGGTTCTGGGAGAGGTAGATTTGGGGGGGAGAAAGATGGGGGAATGGTAATCTAAAATTGAGTTGAAATGTATGGAAAAGGTAAAGAAAACTTCAAAGTAGAGAGAGAGAGAGCAGGTGAGAATATATGATACCTCTTCAGAAATACCTTCAGTGACACAGCTTCACATGAAGAAAACCAGAGGACTTACCAGAGTACAGGTGATTCCAGAATTGTTAGCAAGGAGAACTGGGATATAGTGGACTCTGAACCAGAAGACCTTGAGTCTGCGATTTCCCAGGTAGAACAGTGCAGTTTCAGGAAACTTTCAGTCTCTGAGCCTTGTCATTGAATTATTCTTCAAGAATGAGAGATGAAGCAAGAGAGATCCCAACAACTGGATATTATCAGAGGAAAACTGCTAATAAAAACCTCATGCTTAGAACTGGTGAATTTTGAGGTAGACTTTGAAAAAAAGGCAAGATAAGGTGTCATAAGGAAGATGGCAGGGACTTTCAGAAGGAGGAATGGCATTTTCAGGGACACACCTACATGCCACATATTAAAGGCTATGTGATCGATTTGATGCCTACAAACCTGACTTCTCCCAAACCTACCTTGGCCTAGGGTATGGACAACCATGGTATATACTCTCTGTGTACAGAAATCCCTTTGTCATTGTCCAGAAAAAGCCGGTAATGACAACTGGCACTAGACTAATGACCACCCCTTCAGCCACTGCCAACCGCTCTGAGCCTGCCTCCCCCAATTTCACTTCTCCCTAACAGTCTGCATAGTTCCTCTGTAAAGTCTGGGATATATCCTTAGATTGTCAAAGGTCTGTCAGATGCAAGAAAGCCTCAGAGAGCAGAATCCTGTTATTTGGGTATTTAAGATACCGAGGAAGGCAGACACATAAGAATAATAATAGTGACTGTGAAGCAGTATGCTGGAAGTCACTTCAACTATCTCATCCAATCCAGCCCCACAACCTTCTGAACTAGATATTTTCTCCATAGTACTGATGGAGCTAGTGATACAGAGGGTCATAGCTCAAGGTCATCAAAACCCAACTCATTTTGTGTCACCAGTGTTTAAAAAAAGTCTCTGGTAGAAATGATGTCACAGTCTGTTCTGCATATACGTGACTTCTTATTCCTGGTTGTCCTCACTTAGGTCAGTTCCACCTCAGAATAAAGGTGCTGCATCTCAAGGCGGTTGAGGCAGCACCAAGATCTTATCCTGTGCTTCCTCAGATCTCTGATTCCTCTATCAGAGATCAAGGATCTCTAGTCCCTACTATATTGTGGGGCTCTGGAGTCTAAAAGATAGGAAACCTCATTCTGGCTCTACCACTTTCCAGCTGTGAGACAACAAATAGCAGACCTGGCATTTCTGGGCCTGGCGCCCTTTTCTGTAATAGGATGGTGATTCTCAGCTAGATGATTGCTGAGCTAGTCAGTGAGGTGATGTGGCCACAGAGAAACCATTGACGTTAAGAGACAGGATTGATATGTGGGATGCTGTTCTATTCATCACATTGGGTTATACCTTGTTGCTTTGTTTCCCTCGTGCTATTTTTTCATAAGAGTTATGAGCTTTGGCTTTTTTTCAGTCGTTTTGGCTTTTTTTCAGTCGTTTTACACTGGTGGGTGTCTATTGTGCTGACTTGAGTGTACATAGTAATGAAGTTCTGAGTATTTCCTGCAGGCCAGGTCTGGCCATGACAGATTTCTCAACGTTTTGCTTGTCTGAAAAAGACTTCATTTCTCCATCAGTTATGAAACTTAGTTTTGCAGGATACAAAATTCTAGGCCAACACTTGTTCTGTTTAAGAAGATTGAATTGTAGGACCCCAATCCCTTCTGGCATCCAAGGCTTCTGCTGAGAAGTCTGCTATTAGCCTGATGGGTTTTCCTTTATAGGTCACTTGTTGCTAGTATCTAGCTGCTTGTAGGACTTTCTCCTTCACTTTAACTGTGGCCAGGCTAATTACCATGTGTCTTGTGTGCTATGAATCTTCCCCGGAGTTTGACCATCTTGTACCTGGATGTCTGCATCTCTGGCAGTATCAAGGAAGTTTTCCTCAATATTCCCTCAAATAGGTTTCCCTGGCTTTTAGCTCTTTTTTCTTGTTCTTCAGGGATACCTGTAATTAGTTTACTTTGCATAGTCCCATATCTCCTTAAGTGATTACGCCACCTTTTTTGCTCTCTGCCTCTTCAAATGACTGGTTTTAGCCAAGAGCCTTGTCTTCAAGCTTTGAGATTCTTTCTTCTCTTTGGGTTAGTCTGTTGCTAATGCTTTCTGCTGTGTTTTGAAATTCCCTAATGACTTTTTTTTTTTTTTTTTTTTGAGTTCCATTATATCCCTCTTTATGTTCTCTAGCTCTTTAGTCATATTTTTTTCATTAATTTCCTGAAAACAATTTTTTGGCTTTTTGTTGGCTTCAGCTATCTCTTCGATTCATCTTATTTGCCATCTATGTTCTGAATTTCATTTCTGTCCTTTTGACAATGTCCTTGTCAGGGTTTGGTATTGTCACCCCGTTGTGATTTCTTGGGGTGATGCATGTCAGTCTCTTCTGATTTTTCATGTTGCCAGGGTTCTTTGCTGGTGTCTTCTCGTGTGAAAACACTTTTCAGGGGTAATATGTTTTCAGGGCCCCTGTTCTTTGCTGGGAATTCTCCTGGTCAATTAGAAGAAGGGGAGGTCCCTACTTGGTGCTTTTTTCCCCCTGCTCTGGAATGTTGATGTGGCAGGGGTGGGGAGTGTCACAGAAGCCTGCGATACAGCTGTTCTGATTTGATATGTTCACCTGTGGTTGCCTCTGTTCAAGCCTGTGCTGGATGCGGTTTGTGTTGGCGGGTATTGGGTTGTTTACTAGATAGTTGTAGGATGTTCAAGTTGGGAGCTAGACAAGACCCTCTTCACT
Organism: Loris lydekkerianus; assembly: GCA_963574355.1. NCBI lineage: Eukaryota > Metazoa > Chordata > Mammalia > Primates > Lorisidae > Loris > Loris lydekkerianus. The sequence goes on from CAUYPK010023417.1 coordinate 12,106, forward strand.
GAGGATAGTGTTGTGGGGGTTGCTTTGCCAAGGGTCTCCCCACAGAGGTGACCAGTGGCAGGTAGGTAAGACTATCCATGCAGTGGTCCTGAGTTTTCATGCTATGGGCATTTGCTCAAACCAGGTCCCAGTGTACTGGAGGCTCTAAGCTGTGGTGTTCCTGGCAGGACTCTGGACTTTGGAGCAGTTCTGCTCACTCTGTGACAGTGGTGAAGGGTCCAGGGTGGGATCTTGGGGCCCAGGTACAGGGCTGATATCTCTGAGGTGGTGTCTCAGGCCTGGAAAGAGCTCTGGAAGCACAGAAGCAGAGCCCCAGGCTCCAGCATGTGAGCCTCAGAGACAAAACTGGGGACAAACCAGAAGCGAGGGTACTGATCCTGGCCTCACAGCCAGAAGCAGGGCCTTGTGGGCAGCAGGACTTATCTGACCTGGAGGGCCAAGTTGGGGCTGAGCTCATGGTGGGCTGTTCCGCTGGTTCAGGGACCACACAGATACAAAGTCACATGGGCAGAGGTCAGTTCCAGTAGCCCAGGAACTGCAGAGTTCTCTCAACACCCCCCAGAACCAACTGAAGCAGTTGCCCAAATCCTCCCAGGTTGGAGTTCATAGCACCCCAGTCAGTTCTCACATTCAGATCCCTTTGCACTATTGGGGGAAAGGTGCTTAGCTTCCAGTCACCAGGTACAGCTTACAGGAACTTTCGGTAGGTCCACTCCCTCCCCAGCCTGGTGAGGACATGCGAAGGCCACAGCTGCACCCGAGGTCTCAGGATGGCTTTAGCTACTGCCCAATTCCCACCACACTTGTCTGGTGCAATGACTCTGCACAGACTCCAGGCAGGTGCAGAGTAATCTGTGTAGTGGAAAGAGCCCCAGTGCTCTATCATGCTAATTCCCTGAGCATACTTTGTTATTATCAAATACATCGCCTGGTCACCTTTTTCCCCACACCAAGCATCCCCCACTGCTTCTCTGTGGTTTCGCAGTGTTTCTTCCAAGAATAGCTATCCACAGGTAGGTACCTGCTTCCTATTCTTTCCTTGGAAGTTGTGGGTTGTTTCTATTCTGACATTTGTTTTCTTTGGGTGATTTTCATCCTGTGTAAAAATTAGGTTACAATTGACTGCTGTACTGGGTCGAATATTATCTCCAAATATTCATAACCAGCCTCTGAATGTGACTGTATTTGGAAATAGCGTCTTTATAGATATAATTGAGTACAGATAAGAGGATACTGGATTAGGGCAAGCCCTGATTCGATGACTGATATCCTTATAAGAAGAGGAGAATTTGGACACAGACACACAAAGAAAATGTCATGTGATGATGGAGGCAAAGATTGGAGTGATGTATGTACAAACAAGAAATGGTAAGGATTGTTGACAACCACAAGGATAGGTAGAGTCAAGGAAGAATTCTTCTCTGGAACCTTCAGAGGGAGCATGGCCCTGCCAACACCTTGACTTTAGACTTCTGGCCTTTAGAACTGTAAGAGAATAAATTTATGTTGTTTTAAGCCATCCAGTTTTTGGTACTTTGTTACAGCACCACTAGGAAACTGATAGACTGCTGTCAACATAAACCTGGTAGGGGTGGGGGATTAATACGTTAGGCTATTTTGCTTTTTCACAAGCAAAAAAAGCCCAGCAGTAGATAGTCTAAGCAGATATGGTAGCTCTGTGATGTCCCCCACTGTGGTTTTCATCACAGCTCTTGCCTTTACTACCACTCTCCTCCTCAACTTACCCCTGCAAGCACAAGCACACCACTTATGAGTAGATATACTGTTTGTGGGAGGCTCACAGCAAAACAAGGCATCCAAGAGAAGATGGCTAGGACTTCCTGGTTCACAGGATTTTCAGGCAGTACGGCCAGTATGATTTTGTAAGATGTCGTGTAGACACTGATGGTTCTGTGTTAGGGTAATGAATTTATGTATCTAAACTCAGGTCTGCTAAAAGCTTACTCTAAAGTTCCATAGTTCCATCCCCACTAATGGCGGTCAAAATGCTTAAACTTGCCAATTAAAGGCAAGTCAGTCTCCTATAGATTCAGGCTCTCTATTCTGTTTCTTCTTCCTGCAAAGTTTGAGCCAGGATTCTGGGATGGCATATCTCTGTTATTTGCAGAAGGGTCTCAGAGCACCCTCCAGGTCCTTGTTGGCCTCTCTGGAGAGCTGAGTTGCTGAGTTCCTGCAGGTTTCCAGGTCTCTGTTCCCACTAGAGCAGCTGACTGCCCCATGAGCCTATAATATATGATCCTAAAAGCCTTGGCTTCTTGTTGCTGCCATTACCTTAGGGGCAGGAGCCAGGCAATTTTACCAGATCTTTTGCTGCAGTCTTGTGTTCCACTGTGGATTATCAAGGGGGCAGGCAGCAGACAGAAATCCCATTGGGGCAGCAGGAGAGTTCATGTTTGGTTTCTGTAGACTTCCCCTTGGTGCTGGTCCCCGGCCTTGCAGGGATGGCCTCTAGAGGCCAACTTTCCATTAGTTTCTTGAACTTAAAAAGCCCCCTGTGCTTCCTCCAGTTATCCTGGTGCTTCTGCTTCCACTGGCTGAGCTTCCTCTCTGGGCCTGGGAGCAGTCCCCACACCGCCCTTGCTTATCCAGCAGGAGTGGGGAAAGCTGAGCCCGCCCTGTAGCGCAGCAGGGGCAGAACCACCACCCGGTCAAACCACCCAGTGCTGAGTGCCATGCTGCCACATCCAGCCCCCAGGCCCTCACAGCTCCACCTGAAAAGCCACAACAGGCCTACAAACAGAAGTTGCCCTCTCAGTCTTCTTGGAGACCCACAGAGCTGTTTCTTGTTGGTTTTCTGCTGTTAGTTGTTGTTAATGTCTTGTTGAGTGAATTCTGCTTTGTTTTTTTATTGAGAGAGAACAAATTGTTACAGGCTTTTAAGGAAACCAAAAACATTTGCTCTCTAATTATATCTATTATTCTATTCCAATCCATCTTGCTTTCTTGTTTTGGAGCAGGCCTTTCTTAGCCAAAACTCCAACTTTTGTCAATAAATAAAAGCTGCAGTTTTCCTGCTGTGGTACCTGAGGCTCGTCAGCACAGTTCCTATGGAAGCTGCTAATAAATTGTCAGGCTGGAAGCATGTTGGTGGAATCAGTCTTTGCCTTTCCCCTTACTGGACATACTTTTTGGAAATATTAATATTTAGTCCACCAGGGGTTTGAAATGCAAGTTATTGAGAGTGTTTTTCATGTTTGGTCCTTTAGTCAGTCAAGACTTAATCCTTATTGCGTGCCTGTCATGCTCCAGCCGTTATTCAGGGGTTGGAGATGCAGCCGTGAGCAGGGGCATCTTGGAACTTATACCCTGTTAGGGAGGATACATGAGAAAAACGCAGCAAATACGTGAGATAATGGCAAACAGTGATGGCTGCTTATGGACACAGTGAGACAGATAATGTAAAGACTAGAAAGAGACTTGGGAACTACATTAGTTTGGTGGCAGGAAGACCACTCTGAGGGACAACACTGGGGCAGAAACGTGGACAGTGAGGAGGAGCATTCTGCCCAGATCTGGAGACTGCCTCTGGGCCAAAGGGCATGTGGACTGGGGCCGTCTTGGCCGGTGCAGGCCTGAGCATGTGAGGAGTGAGAGGGCTAGCTCTGCTGGCTGTAGGTGCCTAAGCAGGGAATTCAAGAGTTCAGATAGACACTGGGACAACTTTGGGATAAATAACTAAGGATATAGCTTATAAGACATATGCGGAGCTTTGTTTAAGGTCATAAAAAATAAGAAAGTAGACTTTGAGGAGGGCGAACATACTTACAGTAGCAATTCTCAACTTGGTACACCTATCAGTATCTTTTAAACTGTGTTTTAATGGTGCCCTCCCCTATCAGTACATTCTCCTGTACAGCCCTGGGGTTTTGCTGCTTCTCCTGAGCTCTCCTTCTGAGAACCTCACCTAAATCCCTGCAGGGCTGTGTGCATCCCCCATGAGTGTGGAGGAGGCTTGAGGACCATTGCATGCTTAACGTACCAGGGCAACCCAGTGTGGGGCTGGAGCTGTTTGATCAGAGCTGGCTTGGCAAGTCCATCAGGTCAGGTCTGAAGAAAAGACTTCTCATGTGGAGGCAATCTGTCCTGGAGGACACAGAGAAACATCTTCTATAAAAACCCTAGGTTAAGTCATGCTGATTCCATAGGCATTATCATCTATAGACAACCTGTAGCCATCAGTGTGGCCTCTTGTTTTTACTATTATGTTGAAATAGCAACATGTTTTACTGTTACAAATCCTTAAAGGCATTTTCTTTATTAACTTCAGTCACCTGGAAAGAACTAGCCTTTGCAGAGAAAAGTTAACAGTATTGAACTATGAGGCAGTGTAGGAATCCCAGGCTAAAGAGCTTCCTTGTAGAGACTGGATGAATGGTCCAGGCCGTCAGCCTATTCATTAGCAAGAGGTACCCTGGTGTCTCACTGGAAGTGAAGACTCACCTGTCACTATGCGAGCACATGCATGGAATGGTAGGGGAAGGCTGTGTGCCCTGGGCCCAGCGCTGCCCTCTCTACTCAACCTGGCTGTTCCCCATCTGCGGTTTGCAGAGCATCCTTGGTAGAAATTGTTGCTAGGAAATTTGGCAGGAAATTCCCAAGCTTGTCTGAAGTTGTGGTGTGACAGCAAGTAAATTATACTCATTAGTTATAAAACGCCATTCTTCTATTTTCAGTAAATATTCAAGATGTGATACTACAAGAAAATTTGGAAAAAGAAGATCAAATTCTGGTTTCCCTGGCAGGATTAAAACAGGTGTGTGCATTGCTCTGGCAATACTTCTTTGTGTCTTCCTGCTGTGGGGAGAGCACCCTAGAGCATGGAGTGCCAGGGTGGTAGACCCAGTGTCCTCCAGTCCTTCATGTCTTCCCAGAAAGAGCCTCTTCTAAACCTCCACCTCCTCACGCCCCTCTTCTTTTTAGTGATTATGCCTGATATGTCTGGTTTTCCATTCCCTCTTGCCAAACCCATTTGTTCCTCACTCAAAGCTAGTGTGCCATGAACCAGCATCATGTTCAGTCATCTATAAATTCGTGAATGTCCTTGGAGCACAAGTTGTCATCAACACCTACAGCAGCCTTTAGACCCTCAAGGGCCACATTTATTCAACCCTTCAAGATCTAAATGGGATATAAATGTCAGTGAAAAAGAGCATGCTGTTCCCAGATGCCTACTTATGTTATGAACGGACCAACTGGGCTGGGGCCACTTAGTAGTGGCCAAGGTATGCAGTGGAGCTGAGTGTGGTAGCAGATGGTGCTTCCTGCCTTAAGATAATTACCAAGGATGTGACTCTCATGTCTGCCCCTGGGAGAACCTGGTCATTAAACCTGATGTTTTCCTTGGTCATTGCAAGGTCAGCAGCTTTGATAAAGTTGGATATTTTTCCCATTATTTCTTTCTCATGATGTAAAATGTTAACATCCGTACTATAAAAAAAATTTGATGATAAGCCTATTTTAAGTGTATTGAAAGATTTTTCTAGCATTTAAAAACAAACTCATTCATCTTTTTCATTTTTCTTATTTGAAAATAGATCAAAGACATTCTAAAAGGTTCTCTGCGTTTTAACCAGAGCCAATTAGAGGCTGAAGAGAATGAGCAGATCACCATCGCAGACAACCACTACTGCTCCAGCGGCCAGGGCCAGAGCCAAAGTGACCAAGTGCCTGAGGCCACCAAACAGGTATAGGAGCTCTGGTAAACATACCACGTTAATTCAAAGGGAGCACGTTCATATAAGTTCTTCAAAGTTATGAATAATTAAAGCCCTACCAAAGTTGCTTCAAATTGCTGTGTGTGAAGTTCAACTGTGAAACACCGCAAGTGGCCTGAGCCAGGACTGGTGTGTATATCTGTGCAGCTTACACATCCTCATGCCAGAGGGAGTGCCCTTCCCACCAGGAGTGGCAAGAAGAGTGCCTCCTATAGCTGTGCAGTGCACAGCCTGCAAACGTGTGCGCAGCAGGGCTCACCTGAGCCTCCCAACACTGACACTGCGTGGGATCGGAAAGCCAGATCCCTGCCATAGTTTCTAGTCAGTTGCCTCCAGCTGATGTTTCCATTCCCAGGCTTTCCTAGTGTTTCCTTGAGTGCACTTCACTTGGATAGAAGATGTTTGGCCAACATCACTTTCTCACCTTTGTGGAGAAGGGCTTCTCGTTAATGTCCACTCTCAGGGAAGAGGCCCACAAACTTTCTGTAAAGGGTCAGAGAGTAAATATTTTAGTATTTGCAGGCCACATATGGTCATCTCTATCATATATTATTTTCTTTTTGTTTTTTTGTTTTTCTTTTTTATATAACCCTTTAAAAAATATAAGCCATTCTCAACTTGAGAGCCATACAAAAGCAAGTTACAAGCCAGATTTGGCCATAGTTGCCAGCCCACACTCTCAATGTATATAATTTATTCTAACATAGAGTCATGTGGTTTTACAGCTAGAAGGATCTTAGAGCTTCCTCATGTGCTTAGTCCTGTGCTTAGCTCATTTCACCAGTGAGAAAATGAAAGCCACAAAGGCTCCCCAGGCAGAGCAGAGCCAGGAGTTAGGTCGTCAGATCTCCTGCCCCAACCCAGTAAGCTTCAGCTACACCTGCTGCCTCACTGGGCGTTATTTGATAAGACTAAAAGAGTATTCATTTCCCACTTATATTTTAAATTCTAAATAACTTTTTTTAAAAAAATCAGCTTGTAAAATTTCATCTTGAAAAATTAACACTTAACAAAATCTTATCTAAGTCACTTTATCAAGAACTGGCATTCATATGCTTATACGTTATTTTTGTGTGTGTGATGTTCAAAACATCAAAATGACATTTGAATGGGAATCTTTTCAATTTTAAGGGTACTCTCCAAAAGGAGAGAACTATGTGGTTAACTTTTAAAGCTGTGTAAAATTGTGCTAGTGCACCTTGATTCTGCATTTTTAGCTATGCCATTTTAATTTGATTGATTTCTCCAAATTCTCCTCACTCCACAGATGTTTTATTTTTTAATTATTTATTTATTGAAATATTTTAGAATATAGGCCTATCTTTATACCAACCATTTTAATTGACAATTTTATTTAAAACTTTAGCATGAATTTTTAATTGAATGTGTAAAAATACTACAGAAAAGGACTTTTTAAAAACACTAATGAATTTGCTAAATTTAAAACTTCATGATTATACTTTACACTTGTCTCTACCACCCCTCTAGTATGGCCCCTTCCCCATGGCTGTTAGCAGTTTATAAAAAATAATAATACTCCTAAAAAAAGGTTTTACTAAGGAAGAAAGAGGGAAGCAGTATTCTCTCTCCTTCAGGGAAGGAAAGATGAGAGAAATTCCAGATACAAGCAAGTCAGAAATATAAGCCCAGTGTGTGGGGCCTTCCACAGCAAGCCCAAGGGTCTGGGCTCACAGATAAGGGGCCAAGGCGCTACCAGGCAGGAAGCCTCGACCGACCTTCTTCCTGCAGGAGCCTGTGCCCCACGCCAGCTTGGAGCTCGCTGAGTTTCCCCTCTCACTGCTTGTGGGAGGAGGGGCAGAGGAGACACTGGCTCTGGACAGACTACACACATCCCAAATGTGCCTAGTGGGAGTCCAAAGGCTTCCAAATATGTTTTGAGGAACTGCTGTGCCAGGAACTGGGTGTCCAAGGGGCCAGGAGCTAGAGTGGGGGCACAATGCTAGGCAGGCACATCAAGACATGTTGGGTCTGTGTTAGATCGTGTCTTAGCTCACTCCTAAGTTGGGAGTGAGTTGTCTTTGCTTTTCCTGGTTCATCACTAATGTATGTTGAAAGGATAATGCAGAAGGACCAGGCTCTTGCCTTGGGCAGATCGCTCATGGCTGCTGCAGTCCTCTCTCCCCTATCAAGAACCGTGGAGGATTCTTTGTGGGAATCCACATGCTCCTCTCTTCCCTTCAAGGTGGTAGTGATGTGGCTAATATTGTTTGTTTGGTTTGATTTACACATCTCATCTCCAACTCTGAAAACAATAGACTTGTAAAATTGTATTCTGTGGAATGAAAAGAGCCACACTCTATTCCTCCCTTCCCCAGGTCTGTCCTTCACACACTCTTTTGGGAAGTTCCTGAGCCCAGATCCACTGTAGCAGAAGGCAGGACCTTATTAATGCATCTATCACATGCCTTTTGTGGCACTTGGGTCTCATGTTTTTATCTACATATTGTCTAATACTGTAGCCACTAACCACTTCTCAAGAGCTCAGCATCCGTGGCTGGGGCTGTTCCCCTGGATGGCACAGGCAGGCTCACTTCCTCCACCATGACCTGAACTCGAGCTATGAGATACGGTGGGTTGGGAGAAATGGCAGGAAGGGGGAGCAGGTTGTAGTGGTCCTGGCCAGTTCAAAAGATAAGACTAATAGGTTAAACATTTTTCTAATTATACAAGACATACCTGTATCTGGAAAATAAAGGATTGACTTAGGAATTTACAAAATTTCTTTCTATCAATCACCTAAATAGCACCAAGTACTGATTAGGGCTCCTGTGGAGATCCATAAGGAAGGCATCTTTGTGTCTAGAAGAAAAGTATAGGTGAGTGTCCAGAGAGCAGTGTCTTTTCATTGGTTCTGTGACGTTGGCCAAGCCACCAGGCCTCCTGTTAGTCTTCCTTTTTTGACTTGTAATGTCAGTGGGCAGGAAGAGGGGTAATCAAGCAGACAGTTGTGAGGGCCCCATCAGCTCTATCTTGCTTTGTCTAAGCCAGTCAATGACCCTAATCTAGGAACTGGGGGGAAAACATGCCAGATAATGAGTCATGTCATATCTGTCCTTCCAGTCACAGGCTTTGGAGAGTATTCCTCCTCTTCACAGTCTTGCTGACATCTTCACTGTGTTCCATGGTATTCTGTAGTAGCAGCACTGCTCTAAAATTAGGACCCTCTGAATATGCCCTTTCCTTGTCAGCCAAAGAGAAGATCTACTAAGTAGCATTCTAGCCCTGTGTTCTTGTGAGATATCAAGGTTTTCGCGGTTTAGGATGCATATGAACAGGGTCCGTGTTCTAGAAGTAGGAAGTCAGACCTGAGGCCATAGGTGTGTGCACACTATGTGTGGGGCTGGGGGAGAATACCCAGTACCCAAAGGTAGCCTGGCTCTGACCAGGTGCCCCTTATCCAGGGACAGTAATGGGAATGAGGTTTGATTTCTTTCTGTCCAACTCAGAGGAAAGACAGTCCTCCTCTCCCAGACAGCTTTAGTGCCATTACGATCACATTCCTGTGTGCTATGTATTTTTTCATTGTTGTAATAATGAAAACAGAATATAAACAGCTTTAGAACTTGAGATGAAGCACCTCAAGGGCTATTGTTTCCGCACTGTGAGAGGCAAATTCTGTTTCTGTTCTCTTGCTGAATACATGTATCTTAGAAGTTGATGAATCACCAAACATGGAAAGTCAGAGGTGGACGGCACATGAGCCATCATTTAGCTGCTGGGCCCCTCCCACCCCATATTACTGAGGGGGATGTGTCGGTCAGGGCTACAGACCAGATTTTCCTCATGAATGTTGCTGACTCCCTTTCCAGCCTCATTGTGGAGCCCATGGGTAACGTAGACCATGCCAGTCTAGAGGACCAAGGTCTCCAGGGCACTTCCAGCCTAGGGACTACATACCTCCCATTAGACTTGAGAAACCTGCACTAGTCCCTACCCTCACTGTGGGAAGAGTAGGTGGGTAGGGCCTGGAAAGCAGGTGCAGGACTCCATCAGCTTACATTACCACTAGGGCTAATGCTCTTTCTGCCACGCTTGCCTTGGACATCCTTGGCCAAACTATGACTTTGCTAACCCAAACCTTTACCTGTGTTCATGGATATTAAGTTAAAAAAATGAAAACCCACTTACAATTGTTTAGAAAGAAAGGAAAATAACTGTAGACTCAAGCAGTTCCATCTTTATACTTCTTGCCATTGTACTTGGCAGTTGCCATTCTCGGTTTTCATATTTATAGAACCTACTGCTTACCACCATTGCCCAGGAGACCCCCATGTGCCCTCCGGAGATGAGCTAGCTGTGGGACACATAAGAAAAGAAATACACCAGGCCTTCTGAAAGCCATACTTTGAGCAAGTAGTGAAGCCACTCCAGGTCTGGCAGCTCTCATTAAGGAACAGGACTTGTACAATCACATCTGCACATGTCATCTCACTGCACTGTGACCGCATGGCAGGAGGGAGGCAACAGTCTTGGCCCATTATAATCAAGAGAATTAAATCTCACAGAGAAAGAGTGGTTTGCATGGCAGGTTCCCACAGTAGGCTGGCCCCTGGCAGCGCAGATACTGCCTCTCCCTGTGGATTATGAAGCAGGAGGTTTACTTTGTTCCCCTAGGAAACCAACATTCAGCTTCAGAAGGGTTCAACAAGATGCTGCTGGCCCTGTGCACCTCTCCAAGATAGACAGTTTGGGGGGAGGTGGCCTAGCTTTTCATGAGTATTCCAGCCTCCCAGTTTCTTCTTTCATCCACCTGTACTGTACTTCACAGGCCTCTTCAGACACCCCAGTGTGTACAGACAGAGGGAGTTCAGACGACTTCATCCTGGTTTCCAAAGATGATGGGGGCAGCGCCAGAGGGCCCTTTCTGGGCCAAGCCCAGCCTCTTCACACCCTCAGAAGCATGTCTGGAAGACGCCAGGCCCCAGTCTGCTCCCCACTTGTGTTCTCAGACCCACTGATGGGCCCAGCCTCAGCTTCCTCCAGCAACCCCAGCTCTAGCCCTGACGACGACAGCAGCAAGGACTCCGGCTTCACCATTGTGAGCCCTCTGGACATCTGACCGCTGTACCCAGTCCTGCCTCACAGGGATTCAGCCACTCCCTCAGTGACCCAAGGCTAGGCTGAAGCTCCCTCAGTGGAGACTGATCTAAACTGATCTTCTTTCCCAGGATGTATTTGGCACTGGTACAGCCCTTAGGAACCCTTAGAGAGAAGCAAATATGGCCATAAAGCACACAGACTTACCTTCATCAAAATGTAGACAGGGCTCTCTAGGCTCTTACCTAACCCTCACCCCATCCTTTCTCTGAGTTAGAGCCGGGTGAAGGACCCAGTATCACACTGACGGTCCAAAAAGACCCAGCCACAATTAGAACCACTTTTCCTCTGTCGCCTTCTCCCCAACTAAGAAGGCAGCACAACTCCATTGATTATATTTAGAAGAAAGCAAAGCATCAGATATAGGAATATTGGTTGATATCAGAAACTTCCTCCGTGGGAATCTATGTCTCAGCCTACTTGATTCCTACTCTGAGAAACTATATAGCACAGCCAAATGCAAAAGAACTAGACCCAGTGGATTCCAGGGCTGGAAAAAATCATTACTGACCTCTCAAACTTATATTGATCTTAAGAAATGGTCTAAATTTAGGAAACACATCAAGGTGTGATGTGGTATTAGATTTTTTTTAATTTAAGAATGTGTTTCCAATCCTCAGGCTGAATTGACTTTGGCCATCCCTTAAACAATTGTATTTGACCTTTTAGAATCATTCACAGCCAGAAAACATGGTCACTTTAAACCAGTCTTTGCTGCACTGATTTCAGAAATTATAAAAATATTTCTATTAGCCGGGTGCAGTGGCTCACACCTATAATCCTAGCACTCTGAGAGGCCGAGGCAGGTAGATTGCCTACACTCACAGGTTCAAGACCAGCCTGAGCTAGAGCAGGGCATTGTGATGGGCAACTATAGTCCCAGCTACTTGGGAGGCTGAGGCAAGGGAATCACTTGAGCCCAGGAGTTTGAGGTTGCTGTGAGCTATAACACCACAGCACTCTACCGAGGGCAACAAAGTTAGACTCTAGTCTCAAAAGAAAAAAAAAAAAAGAATATTACTATCCTTGAGTTCTAAACTATGACTGTGTCTTTATAGGATAAATATCTTTTAGACAGTAAATTTTCTGGTTAAGAAACATACCTGTATATACCTATCAACTGAGGAATAAAGGGAAAACCCAAGTCTTTCCCATCCAGAGCCGGAATGGTCCCTTCTATGGGAACAAGAATTCTTAGATAACATTCCAGATGCCGGGAGGATGCAGGATGTGTGCATGATCCCTTCCCTTGCTGGGAGCCACGCATGGAAGCTGCAGGGCTTGTGCTCAGCTGTGAACTCTGCATCCTCGGCACCACTGCCAGGCCCAGGTCTGACATGCCAGAGCTTTGAGCCTCTGTACACATTAGAGACTCTCCCCTCCCCCGACAGTTGGATGCTTAGGAAACTGGGATGGGCACAAAGCATCACATGAATTGTCTCTCTCCTTAAAGGAGGACCTCGCTGGAAAGGACACTTTCCTCACCTTCACCTCGGCAGGGATTCCAGCAGGAATGGGGGGGACTGCAAACAGACACAACACCCGCTTCCCTTCAGGCAGAGTAGCCCCTGCTAGGGACGACTGGCTCTTTGGGCCTCTCTCTCCTCGGAGGATGGCAAGGCTCTGGCAGTGGAAGCCTTCAGGATAACAAATGAAAGTCTGAAGAACAGATGCCATTTCCGTCCTTCCCACTGCTAACCATGCATCTCTATAGACAAATGGGATACTGACGTGATTTCCCACTGGTTCTCCAAGAAAATGGTGATGAGCCTTGAGTCAACAACTACAGAGAAAGTTTGAATTAGCTCTACAATTTGTCCTTAAACTCTAGCACAGAAATCACCTCTTACCACCTCAGTGTGTAGGGGTGAATGATAACCCTGGCTTTGCCAGATAATAGTGTTGTCTGGCCTTCAGGGACTGGGCACTTGCTCGGCAGATGCCCTGCTCAGCTCTCTGGCTTCCTACTGAGCTGTCCTCTTAGCACCTGCAAGCGCCCTGTAACTGTCCAGGGAGTGCCGGTGGATACTTCCTCATGGAGGACTTGGCTTGGGAAGGTGCTGGTGTTTTCAGGTCTGAGGTAAGGAGTGTGGAGTTGTTCCCCCTCAGTGCTCTGGGACAGAAAGGACCACAGAACTGGCTACCTTTTGGCATCAGGGCCACTGTCACCTCCAGCATTGCCTTTTCTCTGAAAGGCAGAGTCATGATAACTGAGTGTCACTAGCCACACAAGAGTCCTGGGCACCCGCCCTGCCAGTCGGGCTCTTGGCTAGTTCCCTGTAGTTAGCTGGTGTTCAGTAGGCCCTGGATATTCCTAGCCCTGCCCACACAGTAGGGGCAGGTCCCCTCCATCTGCCCTGGGTTAGTGCCACGTGAGGACCAGTGGCTTCACTCGGAGGTATTGTTTCTGTGGACACAGGCAATACCAGCCTCAGTTCCCGGGGTTCACGCTCAGAGAATCCTGTTACTGTCCGGCTTTTTCTAAGTGACTTTTTTTTATTCATAGTTGCATTGTTTGCATTTTTATTAGTTATAGTGCTATTAAAGAATATGTGTTCCTTTTTATTTTATCAGGTACTTACGTTTAATTGCACATTTTTTAAATCTTGACTATATGGAACCTTTTAGTTTTTCCTTAACATGTAGTAATCAGTGGAATCCCTCTTGTGTTTTGATTATAGCAATTAAGTACATTTTATATTAGGTAAACCTTAGATTAATTCCCATTGTCATCTACTTTTTTTATACATGCCCCTGTTTCATGCATCCCTCTCTGATCATATGGGAAATTTGAGTTAAAATTTCTCTCTGTACATTACCCATAAGTGTTACAGACTAGAAAAAGGAAGACATAATTCGCCTTACCTTGTGTATGTGCCAAGTGGTCATATAACACTTTAAATATTTAATTATACTGGATTATTCTTCCAAAGAGCACCTCCTGCTAATGTTCAGAGGTAACTGCAATCTGAAAAGAAATAATATCACAGCAGAATGAATGTGACTCTAAAAATAATCCAAGACCTCCCTGGGATTTGCCTTCTCCGCCTAAGTCTGAGTTTAATCTCTCAACTGTCAGTCCTCAGGCAGCACTGAGGAAGCTGCCGTGGGGGTCTGGCTGCCTGCCCTTAACAGGAATGCTGCCTTTACTTTGTCAGATGCCGAACAAATATAAAACTCTTGACAGTTATGCTGTCTCCTAATGATAACCTGTCATAGTTGATCCAAATTTATTATTTCATTTTTATTTTATTGTTTTTTAAGAAACTGCCTCAGAGTTCATTACAGGACAAGAGTGTATCTGCAGGACGTGCTGAGTGGCTGTCCTGTGGAGCCATGGCTAGTTCCATCTCTCCTTCCCTGCCCCATGGGTCCAGAGCAGGTGCACTGGGGGGACCGAAGAGCAGGGAGAGGGAGTCAGATGGATTAAGGACAGCACCTGGAAAGCCAGGCTTCCTTCTCAAAGGCCAGACTGCTGCCTCAGTGTTACTTTGAAAAGCCCTCTTTTTATAGTGTTGAAAAGAAATACAAAGTTCAGCTAAGCAGACTTGAGACCACTTTGATGTAAAAGCTGTCATCAGAATTTTTCTTACAATGGCACAATTGGTTTGATGGATGGAATACGCAGTTATGTCATTTATATCCTATCGCTTTTTTCTCATCCATCTTTATGATGTAACTCACATTGGTTTAAGAAATGATGTATACTTTTGGCAAAGTGATCCCATTCAATATGGTTATAATAAAAGACTAATGTGAAACTGAGACTGTAGCTTGTCTTGTTCCAGGCTGGGGATGGGACACAAGGTGTAGCCCAGGCTTGGCCCAGAGGCGCCCCTTGCAGTGTCAGGCGGGCATGGGTGAGGCCCAGGAGCAGAGGGACAGGCGGGCATGGGTGAGGGCCTGGCCCGGGGCTCACACCCAGCTCTGTCATTCCCTTCATCTCAGACGGGCAGGTTGCCTAGCCTGCACCTCAGTGTCCTTGTCTGCAAACTGAGGATAGTAGGTGTGGTGAGATTGAAACAGAATCACAGATTTGCACAGAGCCTGAGGGACCATGAGATGCAGTTTCTGAGTGAGTCACGCAGCCCACCCCTTACCCGGGGCAGCCCCTACAGCTTGCCACCCACCTTCCCACTCCCCCCACAGCACCAAGTTTGACCTGGTGGCCTAACGGCCACCTAACGTGGAGTTTGGTGAAAAGGCCACAGGATAAGGAGGGGGCAACAGTGGCTATATTTTAAATCTTACACAGCAAAGAAACTGGGGACCTTGATAGCTTAGGCAAAGCCATGAAGCCAACCCACCTGAATTTGCATTTAGGCCCATCTCTGGCCTAGGCCTCTGTCCCAGGCCCAGCCAGCAAATGGCTTTTCTTCCTACTGTGGGGCACAGCTTCTCCCATCAAAAGGTCAAAAGGCCTCGTGCACATCTCAGATGGCTCCTGTGAGTGAAGGGATCACTGACTTCTCTACACCAGTGACAGCCACACATGCCCTGGCATCCCACTGGCCAATAAGACTGCCTTGTTCATGCCCCTCAGGACTGAGCACCTCAGCACTGTGGACACTTCTACCCCACCCGCCCTCTGCCCAAGGTCAGGCTTCCCTGCCCCAGAATGCTGCTCTGCTGCAACGAAGTCGTAACCACATCTCCTGGGAGCTGCTCTCAGCTGAGGAAGTTCCAGGGAGCCACATGTCCAGGGACCAGCTCTCAGCTGAGGTTGAGGAATCAGTACAGAAACAGCTGAGCTCCTCCACAGGTAGGACCAATGCATGTTGGTGACTGAGGTGACAGTCAGTGGCTCCCCAGAGCCTCCCTGCGGGGTTAGATCCCAGTTGCTGGCTGTCTTTCCCTCTGGAATCCTCTCTCAGGGTCTGCTTGAGAGAGGATTCTGGAGAGAATCCTCTGGATTTGGGAGAACCAACTAAGACCCCTTCCTTCCTAGCGTCTGGCTCACTCCTGCCGAGGTGGGGAAATGGTGGAGGCTGCCTGTTGTGGGGTTGGACCAAGTCCTGGCAGATGAGGGTGGGTGGCGAGAGTAGCGATTTCCCAAGTGCCTTCCCAGGGCCTGGAGTGCTATGTGAGCTCACTCCAGGCCCAGCGAGCTGCCAGCCCCGTGAGCCAGCGTCTCCAGGGCGGTCGTGCCCATACGGCTTTAGTAATTTGCCTCTGCCACAGCCAGCATTCCCTATCTTTATGGACATGTCTGAATACTTGTCACCATAAACTTCACTCCCAGAGCTACATCTGTTCACAGAAAGGGACAGCTCTCACAGAAAGGTGAAGGGCCCTGGAAATACGCAGATGACACACTGATAAGGGTGTCACACGGCATCAGGCCAGTTTTTCCTCCAGCAAACTCCGGTGAGCACTCTCAAAGTGAGGCTCCGTGGGTGCTGGCGATACACAAAATATCCCTCACATCACCAGGGAAGGGTGGGAGCAACTTGTTTCTACATTTAGAACAAACACCAAAAACTTTAAATACCAAAGTAGCCCAGAGGAAGTCCCCAGTCCAGCCTGGGCAGGGTCCCAGGAGCTCAGAGGCAGACAGGTGAGCTGTGCCCTGAGAGCCTCAGCCACTCTACTTCCCGCTGTGCTAGAGCAGCTGTGGCCTCCCAGGCACTTGCCCAGATGGGGGCCGGCCCCTCTCTGGGACTCCAACAGTCCAACTAGGCACACGCTTTGTCAGCGGGGGGAGCCCCGAAGGCACACTATCACCTGGGGGCAGTTGCAGAAGCCACGTGGCAGCAGGAACCCCTCCCATGTCTCTCCGGCTCAGAGAAACGCTGCGTATATTTAATATTTAGCATGGTACAACTGCAAGGGTGAGGGTGCTTCAGTGGGTGTCACCTCCCCACAGGGCATCACCAAGGAAAAGACAGCCAGCAAAGGCACGGCTGTGAAGGGGAGCTTGTCCTTCATCAGCCTTCCAACAGCCTGCTTGGCCCTCAACATGAAGTCCCCACCTGCTGCCCCTCAGTTCCTGCCCCTAGTCCCATAGATCCCATAGACGTCCACACCTGGCCACATGGGTCCTTACGGTGGCTTTCCCATCCCGTCCCTCCCACAGCTCATCCTGAACAGAGTAGGCTTTGTCTCTGCTTGCCAGGTCTGGCCAATGGTCTTGACCCTGCCTCTGCAGCACACACACACACACACACACACACACACACACACACACACACACACCCCTGGAAGCAGAACTGACCTGGAGCCCTCAGAACCCTCAGCATGAGAGGTGCTCCCTGAACCACCCCAACCCTTGGGCTGTGCTCCAGTCCCCTGACCTCCCCCTTGCCCAAAGCCACACATGGTCCCTTCCTCTGCCCAGAACACTCCTCCTTGCTCTCCAGCTGATAGCTGGTGAATGCCAGCTTCAACCGCCAGACTCCTGCAACTGCTCTCTGGAAATTCCATTGTTGTTTCACTTTGTGCCATAAAGCAGCCCTCTCTTATGCTTGTGGATTAGATGGTCCAGAGATTCAGGCAGGACACAGGGGGATGATTTAGCACTGATACCACATCATCTGGGGCCTTGGGAAACTCAGGGAGTGAGGACTAGTTTGTTCACTAAGTTGATGCTGATACCTTAGCTTGGGCCATCAGCCAGAACCCTGCCCGGGACCTCTTAATGTGGCCTGGGGTTCCTTGAAGCCTGTGGCTGGATTCCAAGAACAAATGTCTGGAGGAGTGGGGTGGGGATCTACAGAAGCCATTTCACCTTTTATGGCCTAGCCTTAGAAGTCACACACCATCACTTCTGTCACTTCCTAAATGTCAGCATAATCACAAGCCCCACCCGGTTTTAAGGGTAGGGAAAATAGACTTCTCTTCTTGATAAGGGGAGGACAATGTTCCAGAAGCACACATGAGTCAGACCTGCTGTGGCCATTTCTGGAGAATGCAGTCTGCCCTGCTCATTCACTGCAGGCTGCTCCAGCCAGACTAAGGCTGTTCCGGCCATGCTGCAGAGCTCACAAGTGCCTTCCAAACCCTATAGCTTTGTAGCTGCTCACTCCTCCCCTCCAGGAAAGCTTATGTGATATTTTTATAGCACAACCCGAAACTCTTAGATGCTCCTCTTGAGATCCCCTTTAATCTTGGCCCTGTGACTTCTCAGGTGCGGGCCCCATATACTGAGGGTGGTGGGTTCAAACCCAGCCTTGGCCAAACTGCAACCAAAAAATAGCTGGGTGTTGTGGCCAGTGCCTGTAGTCCCAGCTGCTCGGGAGGCTGAGGCAAGAGAATCACGTAAGCCCAAAAGCTGGAGGTTGCTGTGAGCCGTGTGACATCATGGCACTCTACTGAGGGCGGTAAAGAGACTCTATCTCTACAAAAAAAAAAAAAAAAATAGGGAGCACAGGGTGCAATGCCAGTGTCTGGGCCCATGCCTTGAGAAGACAATGACTCACCCTTCCTGCCTCTTGGAACGCAGCCACCATGCTGAAGGAGCCCAAGCAGCTCTGTGGAGAGGAACCAGCCATTAATAACAACCCTGAGCTCCGCCGGGCAGGAGATCCTTGGGCCTCATTGACAGAGATGAGGTATTCCCACCCAACTGCCCCACGAGCAAACCAAAGCCTGATGGTTGTTTGAAGCCGCTGACTTTGGGGAAGGGTCATTCTGTACAGTGGATCATCTTCCTTGATGCCCTGACTAGCAGGACTCTCCTCTAAACTCTCTCAGTTGGGACTATACACCATTCCCAGGCCTTACCTACCTACCTACCTACCTCCTGCGCTGTGTGTTTATATCCAAATGCAGAATTTTCATTTACCTTCTTGAAAAGAGGGTCTGACCCATATTGAGCATCTAGTATGTGCAGAAAGCACTGTGCCGGGGGCTGGAGACATGCAGGGAACACGGTGGGTAGCATTCCGGTCCTCAGGGAGCCTGAAGTCCACTGGGGGAGAAAGGCAGTGCCCAGCACGTGAATGAGACACTTTAGGATGAGAATGACTGGGAGAGACTCTTCAGGAAGCCCAGTCCCCCTTCCCCCTGGGCGGGGGACCCAGCTGGCCCACATTTCCCAGCCCCCCTTGCTGTGACGGAGCTCCAGCCAGCGGGATGTGAGTGATGATGCAGGAGCAGCCGTGGAGAGGGAGAGAAGAGCAGACCCCCTGGGAGCCCAGAGTGGGGGCAAAGGGGCTGAGAAACTCCCCCTCAGCCCAGACTGTGAGGACCAGCCTGGCCTAGGGTTTTCCAAAGCCTCTCTGTTATACTTTGCTTTCATTCCCATAAACATTACCCATAGGAAAGGAGTCAGAACCAGCTCTGATCAAATCCCAAACTGCTTACAGATTGGAGAAAGACAGAACCCAGTGTCACTTCAAACCAACTCCTATTCACTCAGCACCCTGAGCCCCACCTGCTTATCTCCACCCTCCAAATGTCAGGGCTCTGGTTAGGCCACTTTCAGCCAATGCACAGGGGACTTAGAGCCAGACAAGTAAGCTCTGGGAGCCTCCATGTCTTCATCTGTCAGATGAGTGGGTGGAGGTGGGTAAGTTTGGCCACCTTGCAGGGGCGTTGCAAGTGGATCAAATCTGTTAATCACCAGGCTCTCTGTTGACTATCACCTGTGTTAACTCATACTGTCACCCCATGTGGCACAAGCCCTGGGCTAACTTAGGTAGTGTGTGCAAGAGGCAGTCCGAACCCTGCCCTCAGTACTACTCCCAACCCCAGCAGCTGAATGCCAGGATTTGGGGTGGCCTCGAGCTCCTGGGAGCAGCAGCCTCTGTGTATTTTTGTCCACCACAGCCAGCTCCAGGGCCCAAACTCACCATGCTCACCATGTGGCAGAAGCCGACAGTGTATTCCTGAGCAGCGGTATGTGTGACTCACCTCACGTTGTGGCTACCGTACGTGACAGGGTGCTGCTAGGTTTCTCAGAATCCTTCACCCCAGACTTCAGAAGAACTCAAACTTTCAGAGAAAGTCTGTCCTGCCTGTTGCCAGCAGGGGTGTTAACCACAGAAGCCTGCAGAAGGAGCCCCATGGGGAAAGCTAGCTCAGCAGGGCCAGGTAGAGTTCACCCTTCCTGTCCCTGCAGGGATGGAAGTGGGGCACAAACGCTATGCCCACCCCAGCAGCATGGAGGCAGCGCGGGCAGGAGGGATCAGTCCTGTTCTGGAGTCAGAACAGCTGCCAGTCCCTCCACTTGGAGGCAACAAAGCAGACTCAGGCCTGGAGGAGCCTGTTCTCCTGTAGGTAGGGCGTGGTCCCCGTTCATGCAGCAGACCGTGGGCAGCCCCCAGGCTCTCTGACGCTCAGTTTTTCCATCTTCAAAATGAGATTGAAGCAGAGCAGGTGTTTTTTACACACTTTTTTGACCATGAGCCAAGAAAGGCATGTTACAATGTATTAATCAGGACTAATATGTCAGCCGCTATGTAACACATGGGCCCCCAAATGTCGGTTGCATAACACAAGAGAAGTCCACATCTCACGCACATGAGTACCAAGGTAAGGCCTCCAGGCCTGGCTGCCTGGCCTCCCCTCCACTCAGAGATTCAAGGACCCAGCCGCTCTGAGGTTCCACTGTCCTCCAGGATGACCCCACCAACATCAGAGCCATCTTGTCTCAGAAGTGTCATAGTTTGATGAGAATATTTCAGATTGTATATGAAACCTGCACATTGTACCCCTTGATTACCCTAATGTACACAGCTATAATTTAACAATAAAAATAAATAAATTTAAAAAAAAGTGTCATTTTCAATCACATTGCATTGGCAAACAAGGACAGCCCTTCCCTAGATACACACTTGTACTACGGTGTGTCTAGCTAGTCAGCTGCCTCTACCACACCCTGAACCCCAAACACACACACACACACACACACCCCTGAGATAGTAGGTTCATGACAGAAGTTTTCTCATACTGTATGCAACACCTTCTGATTCTGACACTTCTACCTTATTTAATTTTATTCTATTTATTTTGATAACTGCTGGGTATGATCAATGAAATTAATCTCATGACCAACTATTGGGTCCATGCTTACAGCTAAAAAAAAATTCAAATGATTCCTTAAAGAAGTGGCCATACAACTATCAAACTCTGAAAAGTCTACAGAGTTCAGAGGCCATATGTCTTGAAGAACTTCTTCAGACAAGGAGAGCTGCTTGAAGCATAGCTGTCACTCACAGGAAGAAGCAATGCAGGAAAAGTGGTTTTAAACTCAGAATAGATTCAGTAATGAAATTTATGGTTGGGGGTCACCACAACATGAGAAACTGTATTAAAGAGTCATGGCATTAGGAAGGTTGAGAACCACTGGATTAGGATATCCTCCTAATCTACCCAAAGAACTGAGGCCTGGTCAGATGTCCAGGGGCAGAAGATGTCTTGGGGGACCCAGGTAGGCAATTTCTAAGACATATCACAGAAAAAGCTTGGACAAGGCACATGCTGGCCCTAATCACCCTTCTGGGAAGGATTTGACAAGTACTTTTCCTAGAATGCAGCCAATTTTGCCCAAATTCCAGACATGTGGCAATAATAATTCACCAGAATGTTGGAGAAGAGGCTGGCATCTTGGCATCTGCTGTGAAAAACCCTCTTTGTCCTCAAGATCACCATTTCTCCCACCTCCCTTGTCCCACCTCCCCCGGGAAAGGTCTTGTCTCCCTCTTTTTGTTGCTGATGTCCTCTGAGCCCTGACAGGCTTGCAAAACACTTTCTCTCAGAAGCACCAGGAAATAGCCCCATAATTTCTATGATTCAGTTCATGATGTATGGCCCAAAGTGACATTGGGGACCCTTTTTGTCACATATCAGACTTTAATAAGTAACCCAGATTTTCCTGCATAGATCTGATTTCTAAATTTCCAACTAATTTTGGTCCATGCACCACAATTTATGAAACAATCTCCTATTATGAACCCAGGGCAAGGAGCATCTCATTGTACAAGCTGTGTGATAGGAGTAATGAGTGATTAGACAGCCAGTGCATCTGGTTTCAAGAAAAGCCCCTGCCCCTCATAAGCTGTGTGTCCTTGAGTAACTTGCACAACATCTCTCCATTCTCTTACCTGAAATTGGAATCCATTGCTTGCCTCTTGGGACACGTGTGAGAAGCAGATGAACTAAAGTGTGAACAGGGCCTGACTCATAGTGAATGTCCAACAGTGTGTCCCACTCCACCAATAGTGTTTCCCACCACCATGATGAAAGGCTGTAAAACTCAGTTCTGTCTCCAAGTATTCCTAGTTGGTAGCATTCAAGAAAAGGACACAGGTACATTTTATGGCTTACTGTACACTGGTCATATGGACATACCTCTACGTCCACATGCAGGTATTCAACAAATATTTATTAGGCATTTCAGGGGAAGGCACTGTTCTAGGCACTGGGGAAGCAGTAGTAAAAAAAGAAAATCCAGATATTTCCTTATGAAGTTGACAGTCAAACGTCACCTTCCCACCCCAGCCTTCTCTGCTCTCAGAGCTGCTGTAGATCTGGGTCATTGGTTTGGATACATGAAAGATATCAGAAGAGTCATGAGGAATAATAATATTTTACAATCATAATAATAAAAAGGAAAACTGGAAAAAATTATTTCATGGGCCACAGAGATATATTAAATTATACTGCAACATTATACATAAATTGAAAATTTACAATTGGAAGGGAAAGATGGTAGATATAATTCAGAACATAAGTTAAACCAGAAATTGTTTCCATTGTCTTATATAGTCCTTAAAAATTAATTTAACTTTGTATTTTGAAATAATTGTAGATGCACATGGGAGTTGCAAAGACAATGTGCAGAGGATTCCTATTAACTCTTCATCCAGCTTCCTCCAGTGATAACATCTTACGTAGCCACAGTACAAGGACAGAGCACGAGAAATGGACATTGCTACCTTGCTAATTACTACGGCCTAGATGGTTGACCTTATTCAGATTTTGCCCATTTTTATATACACCCCATTTTTGTTGTTGTTATAGTTCTATGGAATTTTATCCCATGTATAAATTCATACAGCCAGCACCATGATCAAGATTCACCACTAAGAAATGCCCCCACACTCCCACCTCACAGATGCAGCCTCCCTGTAACCTTAGCGCCTGGGGACTGGTGACCTCTTCCCCACCACTACTATTTTGTTATTTTGAGACTATCATATAAATGGAGTTATACAACATGCAACCTTCAGGGATTGGCTTTTATGACTTGGCCTAATGCTCTTGAGATCCATCCACGTTATATTAATAATCCATTCCTTTATTTTTGCTTCAGAGCATTCCATGGTGTACATGTACCAAGGTGACTGTTCACCCACAGAAGAACATTTGGGTTGTTTGTAATTTGGGGCTGTTAAAATAGAGCCACTAATAATATCTAGGCAGAGGGTCTTATATGGCCTTTGAGGCAGGGAGTCTATTTTTTCCACCCATCTCCAGCAAATATATATTTTTCATATCGTGTCAACCTCATGTGCACATCTTCGCTTCTCTGGATGTAAGATATGGAGCAACACAAATGTCCATAGCACAGCAGAGAGGAGGAAGCAAGGAAGACTTTGAGTAGCAACAACAGGTGTCACTGGGTCCCTGCAGGAGGCCATCAGCTGTCACTGGGGGTTACATATATTTAACACACACATACTGGCCATCTTGTCTCCTTGTCCACACAGTTCAGAAGCGGGTGGAGATGGCTTCTGACGGCAGCTGACATTGCCCCTGAAAATCTAACCATGCAGGTGAGCCTAAAACAGTCTCACGAAGCTAGAAATTAAGCTCCATCAGTAAAATGGGAATGGCAGACCTCCCTGGTGGGGTTAGGATGTAACTGGAATAGGATGAAGGCCACCGGCAAGTCAGGGTCTCCGGGAATGTTCAAGTGAGAAACAACTTTCCCATGAGACATGACTTCCCCTTGAAGCAGCTGCAGCTCCCGCCACCTCGACATGGGTGTGTATGAGGCCAGTTCTCAGCCACTTCCTGCCTCAGTGTCCCCTCCTTTTATTGGAAACACAGCTGCCCTCCCTAAGAGGCTGTGAGTTTGATCTGACCCCCAGGTACTGAGGACAAGCTGGCTGGTGGGGGTTTGACTCCAGACCTCTGGAGATTCTGCATTCCAGGATTCTGCTTCACACCGACCTCTCTCCATTGCCCCCTCAAACTGGCAATGTCTCTCTCTTCTCCATTCCAGGATTCTGCTTCACACCGACCTCTCTCCATTGCCCCCTCAAACTGGCAATGTCTCTCTCTTCTCCAGAGCTGTGAGGTCTCCCGGGGACAGTGTCTGTAAAGGCTGCTGCCTCTTCTGATGAAATTATCTTCCATCAAGTGTCAGCTTCTAGACCTTCCAGGAACAGTGGGAACTGTTTATTCCATCCCAGAGAGGAACCACTTAATTAGATGTACTAGGGCAAATGTTTCCTTTCTGAGTCTGGCTCAATGCCCTAGTCTACCTGCGAAGGAAAATGTGGGTGCCCCATTTGCTACTCCTTAATGCTGACCAGGAACCTCTCATGCCTGCTGAGGGGATGTATTTTTGTGAGGAATCTAATCCAGAAGAAACTCCTGCTGGAGCGCAGCTTAAAACCCAAGCTTGGAGTTGGTGAGATTGGAAGGGCATAGGCTTCTGATCTTGCTGTCAATCACTGGCGTAAATGGGTTAGAAAGTCCTGTTCTAATTTGTGGTGTGCCCTGAATACATAGGAACCTCCAGTAGTCCTAATGTTGCCTAAAACACTCTGAGGATCTGGGGTAAACTGGCAAAAGGGCCTGATGAGTTATTGTTTTGTTTTATACAGACAGGGTCTTACTCTGTTGCCCAGGCTGGAGTGCAGTGGAACAGTCACAGCTCATTGAACCCAACCTCACACTCTTAGGCTCAAGCAATCTCCCACCTCAGCCTCCTAAGTAGCTGGGATTACAGGCATGCGTGCATATTCTGCTAATTTTTTAACAGTCTGTAGAAACAGGGTCTTACTTTTTTTCTTTCTCTTTCGTTTTCCTTTTCTTTCTTTCTTTCTTTCTTTCTTTCTTTCTTTCTTTCTTCTTCTTCTTCTTCTTCTTTTTTTTTTTTTTAGACAGAATATTAATCTATTGCCCTGGGTAGAGTGACATGGTGTCATAGCTCAAACTTCCTAGGCTCAGGTGATCCTCTTGCCTCAGTCTCCCAAATAGCTGAAACACCAGGCACCCATCATGGCTATTTTTTTCTATTTTTATTAGATAAAGGTCTAGCTCTTGCTTGGGCTGGTCTCCAACCCCTGAGACCCACGTTGGCCTCCCAGAGTGCTAGGATTACAGGCATAGGCCACAAAGCCTAGCCTAGAAGAGTCTTTCTACATTGTCCAGGCTGGTCTCAAAATCCTGCCCTACAGCAATCCACCCACCTCAGCCTCCCCAAGCATTGGGACTGTCAGCTTGAGCTGCTGTGTGTTTGGAGGTCTATGCAGTGATTTGAAAGTTAGGGATTAGCTACCAATATTAAAAACAGAAAGATTCTAAATGAAAATCAGATTTATGGTTTCTCAAAAAACCTGGGAAGCTCCGGCCACAGGGCTACCAGGGCAGGCCTACAGTGAACCTGTGAGGCACTTGGCAGGACTGAAGGAGCCTGGCACACCACTGGGCACACCACTGGGCCACCAGCTGGGCAGGAGGCACCTGGCTGGTCAGGCCAAGTTTAGCAGGGTGGGCTCCTGCGTTTTCCCTGGGCCCTTTGAGAAGCATTGCTACATCCTTCTCTTACTGCTTCTTTTTATTTTTTTTCCTTTTTCTTAATTGGCAGCCTATTTTCCTTTTCTTTCCTTTCCTTTCCCTTCCCTTCTTCCCCCTTCCTTTCTTTTCTTTTTTTTTTTTTTGAGACAGTCTCACTCTGTTGCCCTTGGTAGAGTGCTGTAGCATCACAGCTCACAGAAACCTCCAACTCTTGGGCTTAAGCAATTCTGTTGCCTCAGCCTCCCACGTAGCTAGGATTACAGGCGCCCGCCACAACACCCAGCTTTTTTTGGTTGTAGTTGTCATTGTTGCTTGGCAAGCCTGGGCTGGATTCAAACCCGCCAGCTCGGGTGTATGTGGCTGGCGCCCTAGCTGCTGAGCTACAGGGGCTGAATGTATTTAATTTTCTTAATTGCACTAGAATTTACACAAAGTAGATCTTAAAGGTTCGACTTTATGAGTTTTGACAGAAGTCTACACCAGTGTGTGTATCCCACATCATCTACACACTATTCCCACAGCCCGGAAAACATCCTCCCATCCTTCCAAGTTAGTCCCTGCGTCCGGGGAACACACCCCCAGGCTGGCCCCGCCTCTCTGTTAGCCCCGCCTCCCCGCCGGCCCCGCCTGTTAGCCCCGCCTCCCGCCGGCCCCGCCTCCCTCCGGCCCCTCCCACCTCTGACACTCGGCAGCCTCAGTGTACGGTCTCAGGCCTCCTTTCTCTTGCTTAGTGGCATGTCATTGTGTGGACGTTATCACAGCTGGCAGGGATAAAACTGGTGCGTGAACAAGCCCTTCAGAGATTTGCTGAAGTGTCTAAGCCGTCACTCTCCAGGCGGGAGGAGAGAATTACGTAGGCCCAGCCTTCCTGATCCCGCCCCTGTCCCCCCACCCATCCCCTGCCCCTTTAGAAAAAAATCTGCCTCCCAGTATGTGCCCGCCCTTTCTGTATGGGCTCCGATTTGCAGCAGGAATTGAGAGGGGAGGGAGGGGAGCAGCCCAGACAGGCGTGTAGCGGACGCACGCACGTGCACACAAGGCCAACCCGCTGTGCCACCAGGTCGGGGGCATCTGCTCCGTCAGATCCGCCCGCGGAGGCTCGCTGGCTGTCTTGCCTCTGACTCCATCCACCAGACCCCTGGGCAGTCAAGACTTTCGTGAGCTTCTAGGCACAGGGCCTCCACTGGCTGCCATGGGGACCTTCAGGCTCTGGGGCACTCCACTCCCAACTCCTAACTCCACCTCCACGTGCCTGGTAAACATGAATGCCACCTTTGCAAACAGAAGTAACCCCTAAATATAAGATTTTCCCAATAAGATCCATCAGATCTTTCTGTGATTACATCGATTACATGTAGAGATTAAGATGAACTAATCAGGTGTCCCATATAATATTTTCTTTATTAATTGGTTGACATATTAATAAATCCTAAACATCTCTTGAAACTGGAATGTCTGTGCTACTTTTCTTCCCTGGTAACTCTGGACTAGCCTGACAGTAGATAGAGATGCTTTACGTGGAATTAGATTGACCAGTAACACCCCATAGTGGGGACCAGTCTGCAGCAAGCGGGACTGAAGTGCCCCAGAGGCAGAAGAGGCTGGGACAGAATGTACAGCCAGATTTCTCCCCCAGAATGAACACAGATCACTCCCCTTCAGATAGACCAGGCCTGGCTGGTCTCCCTGTGGAGTCCAGTGGCAGCCAGCCCCAACTCACCTAACTTCCCCCTGCCAAGGTCTCTGGACTGGGCTGGAGAGAGACAGAGAGAGATTAAAAAAAATGAGAGAGTCAAAGAGAGAAAAAGAGAGTGAGAGAGAGAAAGGGAGAGAAAGAGCAACAGGGAGACAGAGACTCAGAGATACTGAGGCAGAGATATATAAAGACAGAGAACAGAGGGAGAGATAGAGTCACAGAGATAGACAGAGATGAGAGAAAGAAACCGAGCTAACATGTGATGACAGGAGGAAGACTTAAAATCTGCAAAAGAACAAAATAGCTTGGCGCAGGGAGCTAATCATCAGGGCTCATGTGGCCTTTTAAATGTCTCTGGCAAACTCCTTAAACTGCTCAAAAGATTAAACATGCAGCTCTTGATGAGTCTAATAACCTTTTGCCCAACTCTAGATCCTGACCCCAGGACACTTCCTCAGAAGGGACTTGGAGAGATTAAGTTAAAGTCTTCAGAGTGAGGGCCAAGAATGCATGCCCCAGCCCACGCCCCCAGACACATGGGTCCTTGCCTCCATAGCACAAACCAAGCCCCAAAAGGAGACAAGCAGACAAGCACCAATTGTCAGGTCTTCAGGGAAATTCTAAGACCCCTCGGCCTATTGCAACTTTCTCTCCCAGGGTCCTCTGTCTCTGAGCACCCTCAGGCTTAACAGTAAAGGTAGAGGGAACAGAGAAGGCTGGGGTGGTGGCTCCTGGTCCCCATCAGGGAATGACCGTGCTGTGTGTGTGCCTGTCTGAATGCAGCGGTCATCCTGAAGAAGACAGAAAAAAGGACACTCCCCACCCCCACCCCCAAAAGATGGGTATAAAGAAACCTAGAGCAACAGAAAATTCAGACCAGGAAGACAGCAGGGGGTACTTCAGGGCTAGAGCAGATATTGGCCCCTGACGCAGGAGAAGTTCTACCAGCAGCACTGAGCACCTCTCCATCCTGGGATGACGTGTTTTCCTCCCTGTGACAGATGCAGACCAAGGCGGGTGCCCTTGTGGAAGCACCACGCACACCGGCTGTGTCAGCTGTAATCGCACATGTATTTCCAGCTCCCTAGCCAGAGGAGTCAGTTATTTGGTCTGCTGCCCAACCATGTAAACAGATGTACCAACAACCCTGAAAAATATAATATAGTTGCTGTGTCCTCCTCCCAAGAATAAATATTTCAAAACTTAAAAAAAAAAAAAAAAAAAAAAAAAGCTGCAGAAAAATGTGAACGCACTTAATCCCATAGAACAATATACTTAAACATGGTTAAAATGGTACATTTCATGCTGTGTATTTTACCACAACATGAAAAATTAAAATGAAAGAAAAATGAGGTACTCAATGCCATCAGAAACTCTCAGCTCTGATTTCCTCTGCGTTGACTTCAGTGAAAAGCAGTCTGTTCCCACATGGTGGCAAAATGGCCAGGCCACCCCCTCCAGCTCGGCTGGGCAAGTTGGCACACAGAGGACTGTTCCTTCCCCAACCCAAGGTACCTGAGCCTGGACCTATCAAACGCCCATACAGACAGAAGCACTTAGGATCACCCGGCTGCCCAGGTACCTACCCCGCCATGTGTCCAGGGCCATGGAACATGCTGACTGATGAATGTGGCTCAAAACTTGCAGACAGCCCCTCTGCACGCAGGAGACTGTTCATCGCCCTGCTGCAGGGCTTTTCCCTGAAGGAATGACATGCTTGGGGATCGCTATTCCCAGAAGCAGGGTTGGGGGTTGGGGGGGGGGGAAGTGGATTAAACACACAGACCCCACATCTGGGATGGAATAGCTGAGGAGAAATGTTTCACTCCATCCCCCGAGGGCCCCGGGAAGGGGCAGAAACACCAGGCGCCCTCAGCCAGGACTGGCTGGACAACAGCACCTTTCCCTTCCCTGTCTCACCCCACCCCAGAGTTTTCAGGATCACCTTCTTAATAACTACCTATACGTGAATCCCTGTCTCAGGGTTTGCTTCTGGAGAATCCCAAACAGGACAGGTCCCCCCAGAGGAGCCAGGACACTGTTAGGAGAGGAGAGAATGGATCCTGACAGGCTGGGGACAGCTGGGCTATAAAGCTCCTTGTCTGGGAAAGGCTTCACCGTGCCACCTCTGCCCCTGGTCAAAATTCCGCTCAGAGAATTTCTGCTTTAAAAGCCAGGATGAGGTCTCCCAGGAAAACCGAGCTGTCATTGGCATTTTAGCCAGGAGGCTACAATGGACTTAAGAAAAAAATAATTAAAAAAGAGATTATGAGAAGCATCTAGGCTGGAGATAGCCCTGGCTACAATGTGTCCTGGAAGCTGATCTGTCGCTTGAGGACTTGTGGCTCAGTCCTAAGTAACCTTAATGAGAATCTAAGTACCAAGGAGAGCCAATTAAGGGATTGGTGGCTTTTGAGAAACAGAATCCCCCCCCCCCCTGCTTTTTAGTAACTGTATGGAATTAAGGGGATTTCACAAGAGAAGGGACTTTTGAGGACTGACTCTGAACAAGGAGGTCGGGAAGGCGTACTGAGGTGGGCTGAGCCTTTAGGACTATCTTCGCCCTACTGCTTTTCAAAGTTTAGGGCTCGTGACCCTTGGCTCTGACTTTGGCCACTGGACTGGTTGGGCCTTTGGATTTGTTGTTGAACTCTTTTCCCAACCCCTGGAGCCTAACTTGTACTGACCGCCTTGTGAGACCCTGGCAGGCTCTTGCCCTGTAGCTCAGCACGGTCGGGGTGGTGCCATTTTTTGCCTAGAGTCACTGGGCAGACTTTTAAGTGTCCGTGGGCTGCGAAGGCAAAACCAGAAGATTAAGAGGGCAAGAGAGTTTCTGGCAAGATGTGGGCGGTGCCCCAGGAACGGTGTCCTCACATTTCCCAGCCTCCTCACAGGAAGGCAAAGCCACATGAATATCCTATGTGAGCAGAAGTGGCATCTGTGACTCCCAAGTAAATGAGGGCCAATGTGCAGCCCCCCGGCTCGCTCCCCACCCCCACTCTGGGGACTGGAGCCCTACTGAAGAGGGGTGGCAGCACCTGGGGGCTCAGTCACCACACGGCAGGGAGCTACCCTGAGGGTCCCATATCTCACTAGAGAGAGCTGCATAAGCAAGAAGGGAACCGGCTCTGATCCAGGGGTTAATGTGCTGCTGTAACACAGCCTGATCTAGCCTGACTAATCTAATCACCAACAGCACACAGGTGACATCTGAATGGCCCATGAACAGGAGCCAGAACACAGACTAGGAGAGACTGGGTCTTCTCTGAGCTCCAGCCAGCCCTAAGGGGAGTGCAGGGCAAAGGCTCCATGTCCACTTTGCAGCAGGGGAAACTGAGACTCAGTCACACAGCCAGAGGGTGGTGGTGCCAGGCCTTCTCTGCCTTGCTGTAATGGATTTGAGAAGCCACTGTACAGGAGGGCAGGACTATTGAGGGGGTTACTGAGGAGGAAGAGGGAAGAGGTAGACCTCCCGCCCTCACCTCCCCACAGTGTCTTCCAGCCTCCTGACAGCTACCAGGGAGGACAGTGTGGTACCTTGCCGGGTGGAGCAGGGGAGACGGCAGCTGCCATTTGTTGGGGGCTCACCCCAAGGAGGGTGGTGAGGGCCACCTGATTTGATTCTCTCAACGGCCCTATGATCTCCCTGACAAATGGAAACACTGAAGCCCAGCAAATAAAGTCACCTGTCCCTGGGCAAACAGCAAGAACCAGGATTGAGGCAGCCTAGGCAGTGTGGCTCCTGAGACAATCTCCTCATTAAGCTGCTTCTGGGTATTGGAAGAAAGAGGGATGGTGGAGACACTGAGACAGACAGACACACAAGCTCAGTCCAGGCACCAGATAGATTCACTCAGCAGGGACCTGCCCAAGCCCACCCCAAGCCACCACACAGGTAGCTGGAGTGCAGGCGGGCAGCAATGCAGGCCTGGTTTGGCACACAGGGGACATGCGGCCCATAGGGGCGTGCAGCCCAGCGTAATTCTGGGCCCCTTCCACTGCAGGACTCTCTGCTTCAGCTATGCTTAGGTACCACTGCAGAGCCCCTTGCCTCAGGTGGGCCTCAGGACTACCTACATGATCCCCTACCCCAACAACACTCCATATTATGGGCTGCAGTTCCTGCATTACCAGGCTTCCTGCTTCCCCACAAAAGCTAGGCCACTGTGTCCTTCAGACCATAATGAGAGGCCCTGTGCTCTCATTATGCTCCATCAATCATATACTAGGAGAAATGAAGGCCCTGTGCTCTCATATATGCTCCATCAATCATATACTAGGAGAGATGAAGCCTGGTTGGCTGGAAAATTGGGAGAAGTACAGTGGCAGAACCAGTCACTGTCCAGAAGGATTTCCCTCCACAGCCAGGGTGTTGGAATGAGAGGCCAGGCCCCGATTGTTCTCACGTTAGTGCACGGTAGGAAGGGGCCCTTTGTGTCCCACACAGGCCACCCCTAATCAGAGGGCTTTGGCAATAGCGGCCCCTTTCTCCTCTGGCCCTAGGCCTGCACCTTTTGGGGTCAGGCTGAGAGGCAGGCTCTGTGAGGCCCATCCCAGGACGTCTCCCTCCCCCAACCCCAGTTAATGGCTTCTGCACAACCTCTTACATTGTAACTCAGCAAGTACTTCACCTCTCTGCTCTAAGATTTCACACAGAGTTAGGGGACAGCTTTGGACCCAGAGGGGCAGATGACAATGTGGTCATAAACCTGTACTCTCTACCACAGAACTGAGCCCCAAGGCAATTTAACCTAATTGCTCAGCTTCCAGGGCACAAGGTGCTTTACCTTAATGACTTGTTTATTTCCCCCAGCAGTACCGTGGGGTGCTGCACTAGTTAGGATTGAGTTCAGCTGTGAGTGACAGGCCCCCCCAAATAACAGTGGCTCAAAACAGACCTCAAATTTTGTTTTATACACAAACCACTTACAGATCTTGCTAAAATGCAGATGCTGATTCAGCAGGTCTGAGGGGTGATTAATATTCTGCATTTCTAACAAATATCTACTTAATACCAATGCTGCAGGTCAAAGGCTTAAGTGAGATAGTGGTTAACTTCCCTGCCAGGTAAATATGTCCAAGGAATAGGCTGACAAGTGCTCTGCTATCCTCAATATCTAGTGCCTTCCTCATAGTACAAGATGGTTGCCCAAGAACCAGCCAACACATCTATCTTTCAGTCAGCAGGAAGAAGGAATGATTGAAGAAATGCATGTTTGTTCCCTTGGAAGAAGTTGGATATGATGTTTCTACTTACATTCCATTGTCTAACAGTCACATGCTTCAAGGAAGCCTGGAAAATATATTCATTATTCTAGCCAGCCATATGTGCAGCTAAAAATTGATAGTGGTGGTGGATAGTCTATTAGAAAAGAGGAATGGATATTTGGGATACTCTCACCCCTATTTTACAGATGAGAAAATTGAAAGACAAGGAGTTTAATTTGACTGAGGATTATATGGGTTAATATACCCGTACATGATAATCTTTAGCTGATATTTCTACCCATGAGGCTGTTTGTCCTGTTATGGATGCAACAAAATGATGTAGCCAAGTGCCTGGCACAGAGTAGACATCCCATAAAAATGCCATCTCGTGTCAATATTATTATGGATAATATTGGGGGGGAGCTTCCTTAAGTGAGTCTTTACTCAGTCAGGATAAACAAATATCCTGACCATTTGAATGCGCATAAAGAATGGCTTGAAAATATCTTGAAGGCTTTGCAGAGACATTTGGAGAGTCAGCCATTTCAGGAACGCTTTTTCCATCACTAAATTATTTAACAAGTCCAGAAATACAGGTTTTGGGGATCACTCTGATACCTTCTTGAAACCAAAGTTTAAATAAAGTTACTAGTGCCAACCCTGGCTAGACGTTCATCAATCTCGTCTCCTCTTCCTGGACAAACTGCCCATGTTTCCCGGGCTCCTTGCAGGTAGAGGCAGCCACAGGTGGAAGGAGAGAGGGAGGAAAGTGAGCCCCTTCAGGTCCTGGCTGTGAAGTTCTTTCTCTTGCTCTTGGTTTGTCTGTGGGCGAATGAGAAAAACCAAGCAGCAGCCCTCGGAGATCATGGCCATGTGGCACTCTCTGCTGGTGCCCTACCGGTGTGCACTCAGCATTCCCGTTCCTAGTGCTTCCTACTGCAAGCACCTGTACCCCACAGCCTGGGTGCCTTCCCTGGCACGGGGTGCACTCAGCTCACCTGCAGGGCAGGCCCCAAGTGCTGGGGAGCGCTAGGCCCCCGGCCAGTGGTGGAGAAATGCGGTCAGAAAACTCAGAACCATATCCTACAGTCTCGCAGGTCCCCAGCAGGACTGAGCCCCCTGTGCCCACAGCAGTCATGGCCGGGCACATCCAGGATTTGCTTCCCCCCCCTCCCCCCATCTCACTTTCCCACTCCTGTATGGGCCTTCCTGGGGTCATTCAGGAGCTGCCCCTAGGGGAATGCAATCCTAGTCCTCCTCCCCCTGTGGTGAAACGCTACCTGCCCGACCCAACTAGACTCAGACAGGACCTGGAAAGAAACCTTTAGAGTTGGCTCAGCAGACCTCCTGAAAAGGGCACGTTGGAGATAGCATTCGAAGCTTGGCAGTCCATAGATCCTCTGCTCGAACTGCTCAACTCCTCTGTCAGCAAGAAGCTGCCAGAGACAGCACACGTGAAAGTCTGTACTGTCCTTTGTTGGTTCTTTGCTGAAGAATTAACAAAAGATTCTTCACAAAAACAGGCAATGGGCCAGACGTGGCCGCTGGACTGCAGTTTGCTGACCCCTGCTTTAGAGAATGAAGCACTCAGGGTTTGTGCTGTTACTGCAGCCAGTGTTAATTACCTCGATCCTTTGGGGTCCAATCCTCTCAGCAAAGGCAGGAGAACATTTTGTACTGCCCAACTATACACACAGGTGAGTTGGGGTTTTCAGCATGGTAAACACTTTTTTTCTATTTATTATGGTGATTAAATCTTCCTTTTAAAATTAAGTTTTACTTAAAAGGTGAGCTAAAGTGAGTCAGCTTAAATAAAACGAGTAAGTTAGTATAGTATAGTATAGTAAGAGGAAAGAAAACGTTGTAAAAGTCCTGAAGCCTGCCGGTAGTATACCTGCCATTGACTGAACTGTATCCACTCAGAATTCGTATGTTGAACTCCTAATCTTTAGTGTGATGGCATTCGGAGTGGGGCTTTCGGTGGTGTCTTAGCCCACATGGGTTGCTATAACCAAATACCTGACTGAATAATTTATAAAGAACAGAAATTTATTTCTCACGGTCTGGAGGCTGGAAAAACCAAGATTAGGTGCTGGCAGGTCCAGTGCCTGGGGAGGGATCTTCCCTGTTTCTGGAATGGTGCTTTGTTGCAACATCCTCTGCAAGGGACGAAAGCTGTGTCCTCGCCAGCAGAAGAGACAGAAGTAAGTGAAGTCTGTCCCTCAAGCCCTTCCATGGTTATAATCCCACCCAGGAGGGCTCCACCCTCACGATTAGCTTATTCACCTCAAGGCCCCACCTCTTAATACTACCACACTGGTGACTAAGTTTTAACCTGTGAGTTTTGGGGGAAACACATTCAGACCATAGCAGAGCGGTAATTAGAGATAGATGAGGTCTCGAGGGTGGGCCCTCATCATGGGATCAGTGCTCTTCTAAGAAGGTATCTGTCTCCCCATGTGCATAGCAGGAGGGCAGCCACCTATAAGCCTGGAGAACAGGCCTCAAAATGAAACTTACCCTGGTGGAACCTTGATCTTGGCATTCTCAGGCTCCAAAACCACAAGAAACAAACATCTGTTGTTTGGGCCACCTAGTCTGTGGTATTTCAGTCTACGGCAGCCTGAACTGACTAAGTTGATGCCCAGCTGGGAAAAGCTGGAGGTCTGGAAAGTGAGAGGGCTTTCTGCAAAGGAGGAGGGGGGCAGGACTTGAGTGTCAGCACCCAGGCACCTGCAGGAATGTTTCTTCAAAAAGGTTTGTAGAGGTCCCAAGCCAGGACAGAGCCATGAACCACAGCTCACTGGCTCCCCAACATGGGAGTTGCCTCTTGTCTGAACAACAAAAGCCAAACCAAACAATGAGGTGTCCAAAAAACCCTGAACTGGCTCCTATCCCCTACATAGGCCAGCCTGACTGAATATTAACAAAAAAATTCAGGCTCCTCAGGGCCTGGCAATCTCCTGTCCCAAGCCTTCTGCATAGTGATCAAGATTCCTGAGTCTCAAATTAAGACATATTCCTTTTCTGCTTTTCTATCTTATGCCTGCCCCACCGCAGGCACCACTATGTCCTATCAGGTTGGGATTCACTTTCTCTGCCCACAGCTCTGTGACCTGCTTCCCAAGACAGTTCTGTTCCCATTTCTAGAATCATGGCTATCATCATGTCTTTGAGGCCCCCATTCCCAGTTCATTCTGCTGGTTAGCTGTTTGTGGAGAGTCCCCAGCTCCTCAGTGTTTGAAAGTGCTGTGCAGATATTAGCCCATCTATCAACATAGACAATGATTCCTGCCCTCCAAGTCCATGTTATGCTGAGTTCCTAACCTAAAAGCAAAACCTACTTGGATGGGCCCTGCCTCATTCCTGTCCAGGCAGACATACTAGTTTGGGGGCAGAAAAAGCTCTTCAGGAGATTCTGATGTTTTTAACCATGGTAAGGCTGGTTCAATAGAGCTTATGATAGTTAATTTTATGTGTCAACTTGACTGGGCCCATAGGGTGCCCACATATTTGGTCAGACATTATTCTGAGTGTTTGTGTGAGGGAGTTTCAGTGAGGGTGTTCCTGGAAGAGATTGACATTTAAATCAGAAGACTGGGGTGGCACCTGTGGCTCAAAGGAGTAGGACGCCAGCTCCATACACTGGAGTTGATGGGTTCAAATCAGGCCCTGACAAAAAAAAAAAAAAAATTAAATCAGTAGACTGAGAAGAGCGCTTGTTAATGTAGGTGAACCCTATCCAATTAGTTGAAAGCCCAAACAGAAGAAAAATGCTGATCCTTCTCCCAGTAAGAAAGAATTCCTTCTAAATGGCTGCTTTCAAACTGGGCCAGTAGGTTTTTCCTGCCTTGGTACTTGAACTAAATCACTGGTTGCTCCATGGTCTTGAGCCTGCTAGTCTTTGGACTGCACCATCAGCTGCCCACCTGGATCTCCAGTCTGCAGATCCTGGGACTCCCTGGTCCTGTGAGTCAGTACATTCCTTTATACTCTCTCTCTCTCTCACACACCCACACACACACACACACACAGTCCACACACACTGGTTCTATTTCTCTGGAGAACCCTAAGTAATATGCAGTTCTTCTACTAGTGTTGTTGTTCTTAACATTAGCTCATTAGATCAGTGCTCTTCACCGTGATCTTTTCACAGGGAAAGTTTTTTTAAATCCTAATGATCAGCTAAATCAGGATCTTGGCAGTAGAACCCAGGCATGAATATTTTAAATAGCTTCTAAGGTAATATCAATGTGTAGACAAGATTGAGAACCATTGTTCTAAACCAAGGGTTGAAAACTAGGGGCTTGTGGACTGAGTTTAGTCTACAGATATTTGTTTGATCAAATGCCTTTTAATTTTTTCAAATTTTGGGCAGGCATATGTTCTCCAAGAGTTTGCCACAAGCCCTGCTATCCCCCGTTGTCTTACCTCTGGTTGCTTCCTTGGTCCTTTGCCCTACATGACCCCTAAAAGCATTTAGGACCCTTTACCAAGGTAGCCTTGGTGACCAGTACTTTGTTGGACAACATCACATTCTTACAAATGGAACAGCTTAAAGGAGCGGAAAAGAAAACGTAAGATGGGAGAGAAGCCATGGAGAGAAAGTCAGGGGAACAGCCCAGGGTGGTCTCCTGAGAACAAAGTCTGTACAGCAGTAGAAGGAAGAGACAAGGAGGCTCTCCAGTCAGCTGTCCACAAAGTGGTATAGCTCCTCCTTTCCCATCCACATAACCTTCTTTAATTTCTTTCAATCATGTTTCATCTTCTATTAAAAAAAAAAAACAAAACTTTTTTTTTTTGCAGTTTTTGGCTGGAGCCAGGTTTGACCCCACCACCTCCGGTATATGGTGCTGACACCTTACTCCTTTGAGTCACAGGCGTTCCCCAACGAAACAACATTTTTTAGAGTCTTGCTATGTTGTCCAGGCTGGTCTTGAACTTCTGGCCTAAGGTGCTCCTCCTGCCTTAGCCTCCTAAAGTGTTGCGATTACAGAAGTGAGCCACTACAAACAACCAATCATGGTGCCTCCCACCTGTAATCCTAGCACTTTGGGAGGCTGAGATGGGAGGATTGACTGAGGTCAGGAGTTCAAGACCAGCCTAAACAAAAGCAAGACCCTGTCTTTACAAAAAAAAAGAAAAAATTAACCAGGCATGGTGATGCATACCTATAGTCCCAGTTACTCAGGAGGCTGAGGTGGGAGGATTGCTTGAATCCAGAGTTTGAGGCTGCAGTGAGCTATGATCACATCACTGTATTCCAGTCTGGGTGACAGAGTGAGATTCTATCTCACACACACACACACACACACACACACACACACACACAAACAAAAGTCTTCTTAACTTTCATTAAATTTGTTCCTAAGTATTGGATTCTTTTGATGTTATTACACATATAAAGGCAATTGAATTTTCTAATTTTTTGCTAGGAAAGACATAGCAGTACAATTGAGTTTTGTATATTGATCTTGGCAACTTAACCATATTCCCCTGTTGATTGTAGTAATTTATCTGAAGATTCTTTTGGGTTTTATGCAAAAAATGAACCGTTACCCCTCATTGCATACCATACACAAAAATCAATTCCAGGTGGACTGTGAATTCATGAGAGAAAGTCAAAGCAGAAAAAATAATAAAAGACAACATAGGAGAGCATCTTTCTGACCATGAATTGAAGAAAAGATTTCTAAAGCAGCACCTGAAAAAGCAATAATGATGAAGAAAAGGATTAATAAATAGGGCTACATTAAAATCAAGAACATCAGTTCATGTTGAGAATGGTGGTGCCTGCGGATAGTCCCAGCAACTCAGTGGACAGAGGCTGCAGTGAGCCTATGATGATGCCACTGCACTCCAGACGGGGTGACAGAGCGAGACCTTGTCTCTGAAACACAGCAAAGAAAGAGCATCAGTTCTTCAAAAAAAATGATTACAAAGAAAATTCATGCCACAGAGTGGGGAAGCTTATGTGTAAAACATAATCAAGAAAGGGCTCAGTTTCAGAATACATGAAGAAAGTTGACAAATCAATTAAAAAAGGGCAGAAAACACACAGAAAAACACGTAATGGTCTTGATCACATATGTCACAAGAGAGGAAATCCAAATGACTAGTAAACAAAAAAGGTGCTCAAACTCACTTGCAATCAGAAAAATGCAAATCATATTCACAAGTAGAAGAGCCTGTCTCCACCATTATGTGGCTTGGGGTAGGAGAACTCAAGATCACATGTTTTAATACAAAATATAAAGTCTAATTAGTGTATTAATCCATTCAGTTAGATTTTAATAAAATGTAATGTTAAATATCAAAACAAAATATTTAAATGCTAGCACTTCAAGCTAGTAAAACTGTTAAAAAATATGTTTTATCCTTTTGCTTTAGCAAATATACCTTCATAGTTACAATAGTGCAAAGATAAATAAAGCTATTGTTTTTATATGACTAAAAGTCATTAAAATATCAAAGATGATTGAATTGAACTAAAAGTTACACATCTGTCTGTTCTGTAAATGTGCCAGTGATATTTTAAAGGCATAATTCATAAATGATGTATTTATATTCCATAAACGTTATTCTTCTTGCTCTCATTTTAGCAAAATCACTATGTTGTTATAATCAAGAATTTTATACAATTTCAATTAAATTAATAGTAATATATAAAGGATTAAAAAATATGTTCAAGGTGTACACAATTTTATTAAATTTTTGTTAAAAATTTAAGTGAAAGCAAATGTAAAAATAAAAAATTAAGATGAATTCTAGATGTTTTAAAAAGCTTTCTCCTCCTAAAACTTCGAAATTATCTCTTAAAATTAACATTACAGCTAAAAATTTTGTGTTGACTATCAAAATTCAAAATCAAAATTATTTAAGACAAATGTTAACTTAATTTTTAAAAAATTAATTAATTTTGTCATGAATTAAATGTCCATCACTCCAGCTTTCAGTGTCTACCCCACTGTTAATGGAAAGACCCAGTAGCTGATGTCACACTTGTTGTGTCTAGATCAGCAATTTTCAACTTGGGGTGATTTTGCCCCCCAGGAATTACTACTGAAGTTGGTGTCCCTATTGGCATCTAAGCAAGTAGAGGCCAAGGATGCTGCTAAATATTACACAAAGCACAGAACAGACACTGGCAAGATTTATCTGGCTCAAAATGACCACAGTGTCAAGATCGAGAAGCCCTGGTCTAGACTTGCACACATGCAAATTTAAGAGGGTAAGTGATTGGTTAAATGTGACAAAGTGTTCCTCAGTTGCAATGTGCAGGGCTTGTGTACAATGTACTTATCCATGAGTACCTCCAGA
This sequence comes from Loris lydekkerianus, assembly GCA_963574355.1. Taxonomy (NCBI): domain Eukaryota; kingdom Metazoa; phylum Chordata; class Mammalia; order Primates; family Lorisidae; genus Loris; species Loris lydekkerianus. Next base: position 51,877 of record CAUYPK010023417.1, read on the forward strand.
ATCATGAATTAGAACATGAAGAAAAGCAAGAAAATGATGTTCAGTATGCTCGGGAAACAGAACCCCATTATGCAAGCATCTATGGCATCCACGTTACAGGAAAGGGCTGATTTAACAAGTTAAGAACACTGTATGTTCTCTCTTGCTAAGTACTTCCTCCATGCTACTTCTTGCCACCTCTCAGAGCAGTGCCAGTCTATGGTGTTGGCACAATACACACACCTCATGATATTAGGATGTAGCTGCATTTTTTGAGGACAGAGGGCCAGAAATATGGAGAAATGGTTCCCCGAGGCTGTGAAAGTGTTAGGAAGGTTCTCTGACATGTGGGGCATCAAGAACAGGAGCCCTCATTCCCTAGGTTTAAGGTTGTTGCTGCAATGTGACACCTCTGTACACTCACCAGAATGGCTAAAATAAAACCTGATAATACTAAGTGCTGACAAGAATGCAGAACAAGAGCCATTCACATACCCTGCTGGTGTGAGTGTCAATTTTGTGTTAAACTTTTAACAAAAAATGTCAAGGACAAATGATTTGCCATCTCCACCACATATTTCCTTTGGAAACTGAACATGCACATACCCAGCAATTCTAATTCAAGGTATATGCTCTATAACATGTGTGGGTTTTTTTCTGTTAAGGAATGATGTGCTCTTTGTAGAAAATTTAGAAAACTAAATGAAAGAAAAAAATGTTGCCATCATTTCAACACTCATAGATAAGCACTGTGAACATTTTCATACAGATGTTTTCATGCTTGTTTGATTGATTTTTAAATTCTATGTATCTATAAATAAAACATAGAAAATGTAGTACTATCTCTTGCTTTAGAAGCATTATAAACCTTTTTATATAACATGCAATAATTTGCTATGACATACTTTTAAAAGCTGTGTAATGTATCCAGTGCATGTATAAGTCTTTAATTGATCTCTCCCTAACAGATACTGAAGTTGTTTCTAGTTTTCTGCAACATACAGTGGGTGCCAAAAAATGTATACACATTTTAAGTGAGGGAAAGAAAGTGTATTAAAATTGTAATACTCAATGTATACCAGTAACAAAAGATGAATACGAGCCACACTGAGTACGTCTTGTAATTGCAGAAGTCAAATGTGACTTGAGCATTACAAATTTATTACAGTCTTTTCCTTTCTTAAAATGTGTATTCATTTTTTTTTGGCACCCTCTGTAACACTTCTGTATATCTCTCTGATTATTTCTTGGAGCACACTGTTCATGTGGAATGGCTGCATCAAAGAGTTAGAAAAATTTTTA